>JACXGJ010001017.1:0-96397 GCA_016801105.1 Esox niger | reverse complement strand
GTCGCGGTGAACTAAAACCTTATCAATTACAACTATTACAATCTAGGAGGACTTTGTCAGTCTGTTGTTTGAGCAGTGGAGTGTTGTTACTCGGTGTCACACTCGTGCTACCACAATAAACCTCCAGGTCACACAGTACACACACACACACACACACACACACACACACACACACACACACACACACACACACACACACACACACACACACACACACACACACACACACACACACACACACACACACACACACACACACACCCACACGCACTGTCATGTCCTGGCTATGCTCCTAGCCATCTTTGCACTGGGCTGGGGGCCATAGTCAGGACAGGACAACAATAGATGCCTCTAGGCATCTCTGCGTGGCTAGGTTTCCCCAATTGGAGGCAGGTGTAGATTGTTGCCTCCAATTGGGGAACCTACTTAAGCAGACGGTTTTCCCCACACAGGTTGTGGTTCATTTTGGTTTGTCAGCCGAAGGCTATGCGACCCAGTCATTAGAGCTGCTTTAAGTTTGTGTGTTTCTTTCTTTTACCATTAAAAATGGAGCACAAAGACCCTTTTGCCTCTGCCTTTCTGTCCAGCTTTGACACGCGCACACACACACACACACACACACACACACACACACACACACACACACACACACACACACACACACTACACACACACCAGCTGTCTTTAACTACTGCTCTCAAGTTTCCTGCTGTGCTATAGCCAACAGTGTGAATTTTCAGAGAATGAGGTCACATTCTAATATAGCTCTGTACCACAAAGTCCTGTTACCAGAGAGACCCACCAAACAACCAAACAAGTGCCTCCAAACTCCACCCACTGCTACCTGCAGTGGGGTAAACACCAGGGGGAGTAGCTACTGACCAAAACAAAGATGTCAACATGTCTGTGCTCAAACCAATACACAGAACAAGATGTTCCACACTCACCCTGTACACAGACACTACAGTAAATTTCCTACAGAAGAGAAAAGGAACCAAAGGTCACTGGGGATGGCAAAGTGGTTTAGCTCTCAACACAAAGGATTTTTTTCTTTCTTGAATAATATCTCTTTTTTAATAATTACCTCACAATTTTTCTTCACCTCATTGTTTTCAGTGACAGATAAACTGGACTTTGCAACAACCCTCCAGAAGTTGTCATTAAAACTAGTCACATTGAGGTTTACCATAAATTACTCCCAGAAACAACTAACATTTGACCCAGAACAAATTGAATGAAATAAGGTTCAGGTTCTGAAGCATTCTCCTTTCAATAACTTTAAGATTTGACAATATCTTAATTGCAAAACATGTCAGCCTGCGTAATGCTTCAGCTGTCCTTGTCCGCCCCCAGTTTGTGCCTTTACTTACAAAGACTGCACTCAATTACACATAAGCAGATATTGGTACTGCAAGATTTGAAAACCAATGTGTATGACTCCGTCTGGCCCTGCTTTCAATTTAAACAGTCAGTCGCTATGGGCAGGAAGGTAAAGGGGCCGGTATTATGGATCTGTCTTTGCAAAGGAGCTACTGCTCGTTTCCCTTAGAGCCATCTCGTACATTTTCCATTCTGATACAGCAACACTGGTTACGGATGCAGCAGATCATCAGGTGGAAGTGCAAACTACCTCAGCGTTTACCTCTCCGCAGTTTAAACTGTGACTGGGTGGGGTTATAAGTGTCCGGAGCAGAGGGCTAGATGGGTGCAGCTGCATTTAGCCAGGCTAACCGGAGAAACGTTCTGTGGAACCAGAGGGTAAGGAGGAGGCGGAGCTGCTTCGCATGATGACAAGCTACCAGTGAACTCCAAAAGTATTGGTACCTGACTCGTTTTCTTTGGCTATTAGTTCCAGCAGATTATAAATGATAGCCACGATTAGGTGATGAAAGCGAAAACCGTCCGCTTTACATACATATGTGATGGATCTGGTGATGCTCTTTCAGGCCGGTAGCGCACCTACTGTTCCTGCTGTATTTTGGCTTCCTATTCACATGGCAAAGGAATGCAGAGTTGGATTCAGATCTGGTGATTGACATGGCAAATCAAGGACTTTATGCTTTTAGGAATTCATGACAATGCGTTTAGGGACATTGCCCGGCGGCATGGTCAAGCATTGTTCAATGACTTTAGCGGCATTTTGTTGTATAAGAGCAGACCAAGACTTCATGCACACTTCAGAATTCCTACTGCTGCTGCGTCATACCACGTTATATCACGCTTGCGCACTAAGGACGCAAACAAACGCATCTGCCTAGTGAGAGAATGCATGCGAATCCAATTGTGGGGACTATGTCAAAAAAACATGCTACTTGATGAGGCTAATCACAGCGTAACACTAACCCTCAGAGACCTGCTCCAGGATGTGCGTGACCTTCTCTGGCCGAAGAATGTGCTTGTTCAGGTACTTGGTGAAGATCCCGGTGCTCTTCCCTCCGTCCTGCACCTCATAGGCCTCTGCATCCTCACACCTGTTGAGGCACTAGGTCATTTAGACTTCAGGTCATGACTAAATACCCAACAATCGATTGCTGTTACAGAGTAGAAATACATACGTGGCATATCCATACACAGTGTTTCCCATGGGTACTAAGGGCCTGATTTCAGAAGCTATGCAATCTTGGTTGTACCTTAAAACAAAAATATACAAATTAACTGTGGCATTCCTTCGACAATCAAAGATGTATTGATGTTGTTTTGCATATATTGCATATTTGAATATGTGATGGCGTACATCAGAGGGCCTACCATGTTCTGCAGGTGTCTAGTAAGACCATGCACAATGCTGTCTGTCTCTCCTGCATTCTGCGCATTACTCTCTGTACACAGACACAGTTCTCTGGACGGTATGGCTGTGGAGCGTCTATGGCAACCATGTAGTTTCTCCCTAAATGTTCGTACCCATGACCAGCATAGTAGAACAGGGCTATGGGGGATAGCAAGATGATACTTTTAATTCATTTTAGTGATACACCAGTACCAATAAGCACAGTTCATTCATTACATTAAATGAACACCCAAAAAGCTAAGTACCTTGTAGGTATAAAACAGTAAAGAAAGAGCACAAGATTATAATTCCATTCAGAGAAATACAGATCAGGAACATTTGAAAGTGGAAATAAAATGGTCAGGGGTTCATTTATGAGCAGTGTTGCAGGCCTTAGGGAACAGTTATACATACAGTGCTGCTGTAAAGCATCTGAATCCCCAGTGCAATTATACATTTTTCATTATGAAATATTTCTTTAATCAGAACCTGTCTTTTTTCTGACAAAACAGGTAGTTACAATTACCAATTCCATAAGTCGGTTTAGAGGAAATCATGTATGTATTAGAAAAACAAAATTAAAATGTAATAAGTGCAGGTGCAAAAAAAGTGATCTTTGATTGGGATTGGGCAGGACTATAATACATTGAGACACAACATGCAGAAATTAAAGGAGACATCTGGATGAGAGTAGTGACAGTACATCAATCTGAAGACTATACAACCACTACAAAAAGATTAGGCCACTGTGAGGCAAATCATTTACAAATGGAGAGCATTATACATGACAGCAACTTTGCCTAGAATCAGACATCCTTCCAAAATATCCCCAAGAGCCACAAGAAAAACAATAGAAATATGGGGAAATACCAACCCAAAAATAACATATAGAGATTTGCAAAACTCTCGATGTATGCCAAGTTCCTGTGCCTAATATAACACTAAATAGAAATTGTATTCATAGGAGAGTTGCTAGGAAGATGCCCCTGCCATCAAAAAAGAACCTAACTTTCAATTGTAACGATGCCAGAGACAACCTAGACATCGTTAAAAATTCTCTGGAAAAAGGGACTCAAATGTCCAAAACTGACCTTTTGGGTAACTACCAAAATGGAACCTTCCATATATTTAAGAATCATGGTGGAATGTCAAGATCTAGGGCTCCTTTTCCTTCTCTTGGTCAACTGCACATCATCAAGGACACCAAGGAATTTTAGGGTACCCTGAAGACACTTGAACAGTTAAGGAACTAACACTGGGCCAAAAATTGGTCTCCAATAAAGACAACAAGCCAAAGTATCCAAGTAAATCTACTGAAGAATGACTCAGGAAAGAAGATTTGTATTTGGCAAAGACAAAGTCCTGACTTTAATTCAATTGAGATTCTGTGGACAGGAAATGAAGTGGGCAGTACATGCCAGAATTGGGCAGAAATTCCCCAAAATATCTAGTTTTAGTTTGTCACTTTAATTAAGATTGTCTTTTTTAAGCTGATTTAGATAAGGAGTTTATTTAAATATTTTATAAAAAATTTCATTCTTTTAAGGTCCAAATGCTTTCAAGCATACTGCAGCTCATGCAGACTTTTCTACATCCACACGAAATAACACTTTCACACACAGCTACAAATATAATCAGAAAAAAAGGCCAGGAAAGGTTCAAAGGGATTTTAAGATGGCTAAGATATTTAACACTTAACAGAAAACTCTTTCTTTATACATTTGAAACTACAATATACAAGTGGGAGAATTGTGTCATAGACGTCATTAAAGTTGTGAAGTCTCTGGAAACTCCTATATTAAGTACACACAAATAAAAGGTTATTGCAGGTATTCTTCATTGAAACTGTGGAGGGACCCTTATATATTTGCTAAGGGAAATGACAAATGTTTTTTTAAACAACTCTTTCAAATGGTTTCTAATATAACCAACTCCCTCAGATGGCTAGCCCAAAAGGTTCTTAGAATTTTTGAGGAACCATACAAAATGGGTTACTTGAAGAAACTCTGAAAAGGATATTGAGAGAACTTTTTTTTAATTGAGAACCCCTAAAAAGAAATGAGTAATTCCAAAATACATCTTCCTAGCAATGTAAGCGCCTACACAGTACTGTACAGTGAAGAACTCACCATACACGCCCTTGTCAAGCAGGAGCAGGAATTTGTCAATGCCAGCAAGCATCTCCTCCCTGGTGAGGTCTAGTAGGGATACCACTCTGAAGCCAAGTTGTTGCAGCATGTTGGCTAGCTCGTGGACATCCATAGTTGGGGCCATCAGGTCCGGGTGGTGGGAGTAATTGAGGTTACCAATCAGCAGGGCTACTTTATCAGATGCTGGATGAAAAAACATTCTGGAATTTAAAATCTGAGTGAATTTACCATACTTTTAGAGCAGACTGTCCAGAGGAAAATGTTTTTTAGAGCCTTATATAGAAAATGTTGTTATTTGATCTAGGAGGGGGTCATGCCAATGGTCCAGTCTTCAACCAAACATTTTAGAGTCTCTCTTCTTGGCCGCAGAGACAAAACATATATTTAGCTAAATACTCCATGATGCAGAGATAAAATATATTTGTTCATTTTCTGTAATTCAACATATTTAATTATAAAGGGCATTGTAATACGGTAAAAAACCCATATCTGCATTTTATTCACTAATTTGTTTGTTGCCTTTGTATGCCTCAACTTTCTGAACAAGTCTCTTTTCAGAACAACACAAATGCTAGTTCGTAATAAATGCCACAGGGCTCAGATTACAAGATTGCCTTTGACACCAGGGCTGACTCTCAAATCCTGTTAAATAAAAAAGTGCACACCAAACTGCTAGAAGTTATGAGTATAAAAATATCTGCCTTATTAGTAAAAGTACACACTAAAAACCTTTAGAAAATGTTAATGCAATGTCATTGTTTTTATATTATCCATTTTAGCACAGTCTGGTGCTACTCAATAAAGGGCACTGCAATGCAGTTTTGGCTTCTGTTTTCAAAAACTGCATTGTAAGTTGCTCTATTTCACATTGTGGTCTTAGCTTGAAATTAAAATGATTTATTTGCAATAGGGCTCAATATTAGGTGCTAACAAATCAATTAAGGTCCTAGACAGGTTTTGACTAAAGAACCCCCTGAAAGGGTTTTACACTGAACTTTTAGAGGTGCCATCTATGACTCAAGAGAAAGAACGCTTTTTTATTCTACTTGGAACTCTTTCTTTGTGTGAGCTTGGAGGACAGGGTATTATAGTACTAACAAAGAAATGCCAGGAAATACATGTATCACATATAGCTCTATGATATAATGATCAAACCACAATCTATAAATACCTCAAGCAGATAAAGTATTTACACTGAAACATACCTGTGTGTGTTGGAGCTGTGAGTTGATTTGAGAGCACTGAATGAAAGTGAAAAAGGAATGAAAGACTAAGGTTAAAACCAAGTACATAACTTTACCCTTAAATGTGTTTATGCAACAAAATAACATCAAAAGCAATATGATTTCGAGAGGTCACAATCTCATATGCACCAAAGGCAAAAATAAGGCAAACATAATCATCACAGTATAACATCAAGTCAATTAACCTTTAGGAGAATCAATCTGTCCAGTTAGGAAGCATAAGTGATTTTCATGCAAATGAAAGACACAACAGATGTACTAGAGTAGCAACAGCAAGACAACACTAAAAATGGCAATCGTTTTACAGCTGGTGGCCACAGACAATTGCTTTCTCCTTGTCCTTCCTGACTGAATCTTCTCTAGTTTTGCATTTTGCAGCCCATTCAGGTTGCACAGGTAGCACAGCTCCTCCAGGATGGCACATCCATTCGTGGTAAAAGTTATGCGGCCTGCAACATCATCCAGCATGACTGGTTTGGCAGTGGGCCAGTGATCGTCTGGGAAGGCATATCCTTGGAAGGTTGCACGGACATCCATGTGCTAACCAATGTACCCTGGTAGGTACTGGGATGAAATCCTTAGACTCATCGTCAGATCTAACACTGGTGCAGTGTGCCCTGGGTTCCTCCTGCTACAGGACAATGCCTGTTCTCATGTGGCAAGAGTGTGTAGGCAGTTCCTAGATGATGAAGGCATTGATGCCATTGACTGGCCCTCACGTTCCCCAGACCAGAATCCATTTGTGAACCTCTGGGATGTCATGTTTCGGTGCATCTGAAGCTGCTCACTGATGCCCTGATCCAGTTCTGGGAGGAGATCCCCAAGGACACCATCCGGCATCTCATCAGGAGCATGCCCAGACGTTGTCGGGAGCACATACAGGCACGTGAGGGCAATAAACACTACTGAGACACATTACGAGTTGCCGTGATGAAATTCATGCAAGTTGGAACAGCCTGTCATTTCAATTGTTTACTGTTTTTTCATATCAGTTTGAATCTAGCCGTCAATCGGTGGGTGATTTTGGTTTCCATTGAACATTGTTATGTCACAATTTTTTTTACTTTAATATACAGCTCTGGAACAAATTAAGAGACCACTGCAAATTTTTCTTTCCTGTCCCAAAAAGTTGAAAAGGAAAGTTCAGAGGGAGGAACAGAAGTGTTTAATCTGCAGTGGTCTCTTAATTTTAACCTTTCTGTTCCTCTCTCAAAACCTTACGTTCCCACTTAATTGGAAAGGAAAGAAATAGGCGCAGTGGTCTCTTAATTTTTCCTTTACATCCTTTTCTGTATTTTGGTTATCGAGACCCAATGTGTGACATAAGTGTTCCCTTCATTGTTTTGAGCAGTGTAGATTTTGGTATATGAATGCTGTTGGGCCATAATATAGCAAAAGACAAACAAAATGTGAAAGACGAACACATCTGAAAGGCTACAGTGAGACCATGTCATTGTTTTCTATACAGCACTGACAACTTCCACAGCCTTTAACAATGGGAAAGTACAGCAGAATGAAAAGACCAATTGATGTTTTCATTTTACATACGTAGTGGGATAAGCACAGAAATCTGATTATTCACAGCTACAGTGCCTTCATGATGTATTAAGACCCCTGCATATTATTCATGATGACAAAGCAAAAACTGAAAATGTTAGCAAATTAATAAAAACCCTGGCTGGTTTTAATCTGCAGTTTTCAATGTGGCAGACTGTCTCTTTAACCATTATGCAATTAAAACAGCATGAATGCACCTTTTATCTCAGCCATAAATTTTTTCGCTTAAAACACGTGGACAACAGAACATTAATCAACAAAACTAAAGTGTACTCTTGTAGAACGATTACTGTAGATGGCTAGCTAATTCTGTAGCTATAGAGCCTACCTATAACAAAAACAATGACTCCAATCACTCCATAGCTGGTTTGTTTCTTTAGAGAACAACAACCGTATAAAAGTACAATTATTCTCTAAATATATGAGAATCATGGTATGACAGAGTGGATATATATTGTTGTGAGACAGCTGAAAAGTGGAAAAATATTTCTGAGGAACATCTGAGAAAAACTGAACCGGGGCCATAATATTTAAGGTCAGGGAAAATCCTGCAAGACCACAGGGCTTGCTGGTAGACAGTCCACCTCCGTGGACGTCAATTGACACTTTTATCCCAGCCATTACATTTTTGCTGAAATAATCTGGGCAATAGAATATTTATTAACAGAACTAATGGGTACTTTTGTACAAAGATTACCGTAGATGGTCTTCCATACAATAACAGTTGAATAGCTAACCATTACCCTATGGGAACTACAATGGGACATAATACCACGTCATTAAATTGCTGACATTAGATACGTTTGTCACACATTAACATCACGACAAGTCTGAATATTTACCTAGACACCATTAATCATTGTGTTAAACAAACTAACATTTCTTATTAAGATTACTTCCACCAATTACAAGCATTTATGACCTGTATGGCTGCTATTAACCTGTAATAGGCCTATAAGTATCTACTTATTACTTGGAATAGTCACAAGAATTTAGCAACTGCTAGCGAGCCTGAAGAGGAACTTTACATTGCCAAAGATATTTCATTTCATCGCACAACATTAGTTTTTCTTTCTTTCATTCGTGAATGACAATGATACAATAACTATCAATATAGGTGAAGTTAACTGACTTTTTTGTCAAGTGAAAAGAGAGAATTGTGGAAACCCCGCATTACAGCACAAGGGGTTGTGATTTTATAGGCTATTACCCCAAAAAGCATGCATGGAAGCATGCTTTGAAAACCCACCAGAAATAGTAATATTATATATCTGTAAACAGTTAAATGTTAAGCTGACTACAACATAGTACGGAAGGTTACAGCCAGCATAGTTTTTGTCTATCTTGAACAAATCCTAACACATAATGAGTTATGTCTGGGGTGAGACTCGAACACCAGTCGCTTGCGTCGAAGGCCGCGTCTCTAACCACAATGCAATTTAACAAAGGGCAGTCAGTCAGCCACTCAGTCAGACATTCATTCTCTTTTTGGCTGGCTCCGATTATGCGATTCGGCAAAAAATAAAAAACTGAAATCACATTTACATATGTATTCATTTTGCTATGAAAGTCAAAAACTAGCTAACGTCCAGACTGTTTCAAGTGATCATCCTTGAGATGTTTCTACTTCATTCACACAATTCCTTTTGAGGACTGTAGTCAAATGAGAGAAAAATATTATCAAAAAGTTAGATGATTCATTTCTTTGGTGTGCTATGTAATCAAACACGCAATCTTCTGGTGTGAAAAACATCACCTCCATTGTTAATTCAACTTGATAAAAGGATTACTGAGGTTAGAAGTTTGAATACCTTGGTAAACTCCCCAATATAAATCTGAATGTCTTTTTCATGTGCCAATAGATTAAAGTTTTCAAAACAGCTTTCAATCCAAAACATGTCACAATCAAAATAAATTCCTGAACACTTCTGTAAAACAGTTCCTGATATACACTAGCAGTTAAAGTTTTTTTTAGTTTTTATTGACATTTCAGCAGGTCAAGTCCGGTGAATGACCTGAAATGGTAGAAAAGTAAGAAACTGCCAGAGGTAAAAAAATGTTTAGGTTTCCAAAAGCTTAAAAATTATGTACATTTCAGAGTTACAAAAATAGGCATTTTTCAGGGAACTAGTAATGGGTTAACAACATACAGTTGTTCTGGAGCAATGGAAACAAATTAAGCCTTGAATGTTTGTTGGAAACAATTCCTGCAGGTGTCCCAACTGTTGATTGCTTGGAACAAATTGTGTTATTACACCTTCTTACGAATTATTTGGACAGTATTGTACGGCAGGAAGTAGTAGATTGCTCTCATACTGGTGAGAAAAAGGCAATTAACAAAGGAAGACAGACCATTATAATCCTCACATAATTAGAATATCATCAAAAAGTAGATTTATTTCAGTAATTTCATTCAGAAAGTGATACTTGTATAATGTATAGTCATTCCACACAGACTGAAATATTTCAAGTGTTCATTCCTTTGAATTTTGATGATTATAACAATTAATGAACCCCAAAATCAGTATCTCAGAAAATTTGAATATTGTGAAAATGTTCAATATTGAAGACACCTGGTGCCAGCTAATTACCTCAAAACACCTGCAAAGGCCTTTAAATGGTCTCTCGGTCTAGTTCTGTAAGCTAAACAATCATGGGGAAGACTGCTGTCTTGACAGCTGTCCAAAAGACGACCATTGAAACCTTGCACAAGGACGGCAAGACACAAAAGGTCATTGCTAAAGAGGCTGGCTGTTCACAGAGTTCTGTGTCCAAACACATTAATAGAGGCAAAAGGAAGGAAAAGATGTGGTAGAAAAAAAGTGTACAAGCAATAGGGATAGCCGCACCCTGGAGAGGATTGTGAAACAAACCCTATTCAAAAATGTGGGGGAGAGTCACAGAGTGGACTACAGCTGAAGAACCACCACAAACAGACGTATGCAAGACATGGGTTTCAGTTGTCGCATTCCTTGTGTCAAGCCACTCTTGAAAAAGACACAGAGTCAGAAGCGTCTCGCCTGGGCTAAAGACAAAAAGGACTGGACTGCTGCTGAGGTGTCCAAAGTTATGTTCTCTGATGAAAGTAAATTTTGTATTTCCTTTGGAAATCAAGGTCCCAGAGTCTGGAGGAAGAGAGGAGAGGCACATAATCCACGTTGCTTGAAGTCCAGTGTAAAGATTCCACAGTCAGTGATGGTTTGGGGTGCCATGTCATCTGCTGGTGTTGGTCCACTGTGTTTTCTGAGGTCCAAGGTCAACGCAGCCGTCTACCATGCTTCCTGCTGCTGACCAAGTTTATGGAGATGCAGATTTCATATTTCAACAGGACTTGGCACCTGCACACAGTGCCCAAGCTACCAGTACCTGGTTTAAGGACCATGGTATCCAGGTTCTTAATTGGCCAGTAAACTCGCCTGACCTTAACCCTATAGAAAATCTATGGGGTATTGTGAAGAGGATGATGCGATACGCCAGACCCAACAATGCAGAAGAGCTGAAGGCCACTATCAGAGCAACCTGGGCTCACATAACACCTGAGCAGTGCCACAGACTGATCGACTCCATGCCGCATAGCAGTAATTCAGGCAAAAGGGGCCTCAACTAAGTATTGAGTGCTGTACATGCTCATACTTTCAATGTTCATTCTTTTCAGTTGGCCAACATTTCTAAAAATCATTTTTTTGTATTGGTCTTAAGTAATATTCAAATTTACTGATTTTGGGGTTTTCATCAGTTGTCAGTTATAATCAAAATTAAAAGGAATGAACACTTGAAATATATCAGTCTGTGTGGAATGACTGTATACATTATGCAAGTTTCACTTTTTGAATGGAATTACTGAAATAAATACACTTTTTGATGATTTTCTAATTAAATGACCAGCACCTGTACAGTTTAATACACCATCAAAAGGAATTTGGAAACTGGAGGAAAGTGACTGGAAGATCCAAAGCAACAACAAAATAAGAATTCCTCACACAAGGTTTCTGTACACCATCGATTTGGCTAGTATAGTTCCTCAATGTGTGAAACCAACTGTCTAAAAGGAGGAAGCGAGATGGCATTTTGCAGCGCAATGCAAACCCTCTGGTGAATGCGTAATTGGTCAGGGTTTCAGACTTTATTCAGACTTACTAACCCCATTGAGCTAGTTTGGCATGAACTGTGCAGAAGGGTGAATGCAAAGCAACCTACAAGTGTAACACATTTGTGGGAACTTCTGGAACAGTGTTAGGAAGAACACGCAACAATAACGAAACTGATACAAGCAGTAATAGTGGTGGCAGTGTCATGGTTTGTAGATGCTTTTCCTTTATTAGAAAAAAATAAAAGAGACCATTGCACCTTTTTCCTTTTCTTTCCAAAAAAGTTGAAAAGAAAGTTTTTACGTGAGGAACCTCCTTCAAACAGATATCAACTTCAACCATTTCCTTATTTGCTCATGTCCTTTAAGCTCCATCATGTGTCTATTTACCTATATCAACATCAGCTGGCTGTGTCCATCTCTCCTCGTGAATATTGATAACAGAGCAGAGATATGTTCCTCTATGGTCGGCATCAGCTTTCTCGATCTATGAGAAACATATTAAAAACATTCATCACTGTTTAGCTTCACCTATGAACATTAGACCACTCTTTTACAAATCAGACCTCATGTGACATATTAACCAGTTTCGATGTTTACATACTTTAGAGCTGGAATGGTTAGATTTCAGCCAGATCAAATAACAGGTTATAGTCAATATCAATACAGGAGCAAGTAAACAGTGTTTGAATTATTTTCATTACCTGCAGTGTGTCAGTAGTCTTGCCATGCAGTGGATGACCATTTCTGTACCACTGGTATTTTGGGATGGGAATGCCAAAAGCAGAGCAGAAGAGAGTTAGTCTTCCACCTTGTCGAACATTCTGAGACACAGGGTGTACAGCTATATGGGGCTCTCCTCGCCATGTTCTTGGGAGACCTAAGGAAATAAAACCATAAAAAAAGTGTTACATTATAAGGAAAATAGCACTCTTCATTATACATACTTTTAAACATATTTTAATAGTTATAACTTCCTATACCTGGTTCAGCAATGTCCAGGACTTTTACTTTGACCCAATCACTAAACACACAATTGCAGAACTGGTCATTCACACGGCAAATGTTGAGCTGAGATCTCTGGGCTGTGAAAGTCAGATCTGGACCGGTCCCACCAAATATCTAAAGTCAGATTGCAAATTAAATGGTTATACGTTATGTCATTCTATGACTTGACAACATAATATTGTCAGACAAAAAATGTCAATAACACAATACCTCTTCTTCCTCAGATTTGAACCACTGGTAATTCAGGACACCTGTCCCCTGTGCTCTCACACTCAGAGTCACTGTATAGTTCAGTGGTACACACACAGAAACTGGATGCTGTACAATGACAATATCTGGAAATAGAAACAAATTTTGAAAATGTCAGGTTAGGTTAAGTTATTTGATAAGCAAGCAGATATCTTAAGGCTTCTACATCAAACCTCAAAAGTGCTTCGCAGCATTATCTATTGCAGAGATGTCCTCAAATATTTTTTTATATATATGTTTGTTTCATGTAAATTTACCACAAAGATAAGTAAATAAAACATACATAAAGATACATATTGCTTAACAAATTTAAACCTGTAAGTACCTGGAGTTATTGCATTGCTAACCGATTGCTCCAGTATAAATTATATAGGTAGTCTCTGTAGTGAATCTTCCCCACACTGGTAGTCATTCTGAATGCAGGCTTGATTGTTATAGGAATTACACATCACTTTGCAACCAGCATTATTTGACTTGTTTGCCTTAGCACACTTTATGTAAGATTGTACGCTGTGAAATGTTCTGTTTTATTATTCAAAATATTAGTGAAAAGATTAAATGTAACAGTTCATTTGCACAATAAAAGGGGGAAATACACACCTCTGATCATGTTTTATCACTTTAGTGTAGAACACAAACTTCTAAAATGTGGTCTGTTCTGGTCATTACTGCATTGTGTTACCTATTAAAGCAAAAAATAATAGACAGTTTAAGCTTCAGAGATCTGTTGGAGGCGAGTGAACACGGTATCAACCAAACCTGGGATCATATATTAAATAATTTTTCAAATAATGATCTCAATTACTTTTGAGTACATTCTGAAGTATTCAGATGATGAAATACAAACTTATGAATTATGAAATATATTTGAAAGAAAACTAGGAAAGTATTAGAAAATACATAATTCTCTCACATATACTTCCATGCACCTAATGTAGGTAGGCATAATTAATATGTGTATTTTTTTATCAGTTGGTAAGTATTCAGATAAAATTCAAATAATTCAACAATTACAAATAAAAGGTATTTTTTAAATATTTTTATAAATTATATTAAACTTGGTTGAAACACACAGGAAAAATATAATCAATACCACATGTTTAAACACACAAATATATGAACCCAGGTCTGGTAACAAAAAACACAGATGAAGATACAAATAAAGAGCATAGGGACAAGCTGCTGAGATCATGTCTGAGAAAGGCCTATGCAATGAATGTGGACCACATGAAAAAATGTGCAATAGACATGTTTGCCTAGGAGGTTTTCTTCCCACTTCCTGTTTCGCAACTGTACATGTGATCACAGCAAAATATAAAACAAGGAATGACTGACAAATTTACAAAGAAACTGAGAACAGTAGAGAACATCTGAGAACATCTTAGCAACAAAATCTGTGCTGTAAATGGTCGTTTAAAAACGGAAAAGCTGTCTATCAAAATCTTCCGGAAAATTGCTTATTACAGTGTTGTAACAGAGACAGGCTACTAAAAATATCCTTTAAAAATCCATAGATTAAAGTGTGACTCTTAATTTGTATACACCATCAACCAGTGTCCATTTGCACACATTACTACCCAATAAATGTCACGAAAATTACAATATATTGAAATCTTGTATTCATTAATGTCTGTTGATTGGGATCTGAATGTTTGTAGGGGTAAAAAACAGGCGGTATTTGTCTTGTTATACACATCTGTAAGGTTAACCGTTATTTGGTGACTTGCATCCGTTAATGTGTTTAAAACTGTTGTTCAGATTTCTTTAAGTGCAATGTTCATTTGTAGCCTTGTATTTGTCTTAGTTTGTCAGATGCATGTCTGTAAGGGTAATGTTTATGTCTGCACACTCAGCAAATATGTGCTGTAATATTGTTTAGAAATATTGTTATATTAGGAATAATACTGTAATTTCAACCAACCGAATGCATTACAATACCATATGGCAACCATACTAATCAAAGTTCAAAAGCTTGTGTATTTACCACATTGTGCGTGGTTGTTCTGGGATGTATTTCTCAGACTGAAGTAATTGTTGATAACATTCTGCTCTAGTTAAGATTTTCCTGAACATATATTTCATCAACAATGAGTAAGGTTGCCAATCATTCTCTACAGAAAAATGCATTCCTGATGGAAAATGTTAAATGGGATATCCCAGATGTACTTCCATCTGGTGGAGAGTAGCTGAATAACTGCAACAAGGCATTCTAACTCGGTTCCACTCAAATTTCACTTTTAGTCGAACAGCTTACAAAAGCTGTAAAAACTATACTTTTCTTTTGGACGAAGGGCGATTTAGAAGGACAAAGATTTCCAATAATATTCAGTTTATGGGACTAACTTGGTAACCAGGAACATAATTTTGTTAGGACCCACGTGCCATTGCTCATTGAGGATGATGACAGAAGATGATCATATGTCAGGGTGACGCCAATGGGGGGGGGGGGGGTTCTGCTCAGGGACACTGAGGCTATTCTGTTTGACCGATAGCAGTTTGGCATTTTAGGATGCACTTGGTATGCAGCCAAAATAATATTTGGTGATTAAATGTTGTAAAACAAGTAAGTAACATAAAAACATATTGTGCAATTAATTCTTTTTCTCAATTTGTAAATATCCGAAAGTGAGGTTTTAAGGTTGGAACCACCAAGAATCTAGTGGTCCGGCAAAACAAAGTAACAAAGAAAGAAGGGCCTTGGTCAGGGAGGTGACCGAGACGACAATGGTCACTCTAACAGAACTCGAGAACTATCTAAACATGAAAAACTACAAATCATCTTTTAAACAATTTTGTTAATAACGAGGAACAAATTGAACTCGTCAGATGGTAAGAAAAGTCCTTGATGAGAAATGTGATTTTAATTGATAAGAAAAAAATCTTTTACCGCTATCAAAAATAATCACTTTTATTTCAGGCTCTCTGACTTTTCGCTCCTTCATTAGGCTATAACGCCCTTGTAAGTACCAAATAATTAAACCGCAGATATGAAGTAGGCTATATATATAGTAGTTAGCATACGGGAAGTTGAATGTAGTTTGACCTGTAATCAGTGAGATACTAAAACGCGGCCATAATACTGAGAATACAACAGATTTTCCGTAATGAAAATGTTGCCCTAATTGTTGATACCATATTTACATTACATTAAGTTTACTGTGGTGAAATAAAGAATTGTACTCGTCACCGAGCTGCCAGAAAAACAATTCATTAGGCTACCAGAGCAATACAGTGGGCACAGCTGTTCACAAAACAGCAATTCCGAATACCATTAGCCAGCTTTCACACATGAAAATACATTGGCTACATAATGAAATAGAGGTTTGTGGAGCAGCTATCTGATATATTGCCATTACAAACCAAAACTTAAAATAAGTCCTAAATAAAACAAGTAAATGAAATGTTATAGCCTGGAATAATGGATATGGTAGTCCTTGCGTCATCTCCCCTTCTCAAATCCTTCTCAAATAAGAGGGGAAACAATTCTGATAGTTCGGTCATAGTTCGAAACAAGGTTACCTTATTCCCATCTTATAATTTGAAGTTAACACATTAAGCTAGAGGTATTCTAGCTTATTAAATAAAACAAAATGCAATTACCAAAATGCGGCAAAAATGACAGTCATACAAGTCTGCCAATAAAATGTTTTTGGTAAAATAAATAACAGTTGTGCTGATTGTCGTATTGTGCACTTTCAGATAGCCTTGTCCAAATAATGTAAGCTTGTTGTCCAGAGTTGTAGTTCACTAATAATAACTAAGACAAAATTGCTGCCAAAACACTAGCCTGAGAAAGCCACAGGTGCCTGTAGAAACCCAGAGACAATCTGTATATAATTACATTACATCAAATCTGTAAATAGTTTCAAGTCAGTTCGCTTATAATGGTGTAGCGTGTAGAGATCCACTGGGGATTTGGTCTTAAATGTAAAGTTATTTAGCAGTAAGAACGACTTTTCAACAACCACCCTTTTCTCTACCGCTCAGGTAGAAACAAAACGTTATAGCAATCACCGCTAATACAATTACTGAAGCACCACAACAACTACTGCAAAATTCACGGAAAACCCCTAGTCAGTGTAGGCTTCAATGCCATACTGAGATTAGAGGACAGGATTTTTTATTCTCCTCTGCGTTCTCCTCGGTTCGACGGAGTTGAATATCCAATTCTCAGTTTACAAATATCGAAATATGGAATTAACTATTTCATTAATGCAATATTATAGGCCACTTTGTTTTAAAATAAAATATGTAAACTACTTCGCCAACTTATCAACACGCGAGGGGAGGTAAAATGTTAGGCATATATTGCTTCGGAGTACTAACCTCCAACAAAATCATGAATTCAGTGCCACGTAAAAGTTTGCTGATACAGGCAAAAAGATGTTAACATACCTGAGACACCTGAGCAGTCTGGTACTGTACGTACAACGTATTGAAGGATATTGGGCTCATAAGAGAACCCGCATTTAAATCCTTTGCTCTATAGTCAGGTTGGGAACCTGTGTTGAGTTTTTTTTACATACCTGAACTGCTACCAAACACCATTTAAATGGAATACTGTTACTGAATTCCTTTGAGAGCCTCAGACCAATGACTATTTACAAACGACACGGGGTAGAGTATATAAATCCTCAATGAAGTGTGACAGGACATCGTTTTCCCGGAACAATACCAGCACTTTACCGTAAATCATGTATTATGAGAATAATTTGTTTCGGTACATTTTCAACGTTGGAATTGGATATCCATTCTACAGCATTACCACCTGACCACATTCAATACTTATAACATGATATATTTCTACTACTGGATCTACAGTATTTGTTCTTAAAAACCAGATCAATACACAAATGGTGGCCCAAAATACCTTAATCTGACATTACGGTATTGCAAGGTGGATTCAGACATTGTTAATCAAACAGCTCATTGAAAGACACGCCCCCACCGCCTTTTTTAATCTAATTGGGCCACTCAGATCCGCTTATTTTCCACAACCCCGCTTTCGGGGGTGCCCCAGAGCAATCACCTACCGGAAAAAGTAAGCCAATGACATATGTTCCATTACAAACTTCAAGTGCAGCCACTGCTTGATGAAAATCAGTGGAAGAAATGTATTTTGATAGCTGTGATAAAAAATGTTTTCCTCATCCTATGTGAGTAAGTGTTGTGGCCAAATCAAACCAGATTGGTTAAAACGTATCATGGAGTATGACAAGAGCAGGAGCTGGCCAATAACAGGTCAATAACTGGTTAATCAACGGACTTCTTGCATTCATGTTTTTAAACCCGTAGCATATAGGTCATTCGCAGAGAAGAAATGCTTATTTTAACATATTTAACTACAACAATTGAGAATTAAAATTATTGTATGTTAATCGAAAATAATTATAGGAAAATATTTGTTTCAAGTTGCATGCCTGGAAAATGCCATGCTTTGTGGCATCAAGCACTCCTCTAGCATCTATTCATTTGGTCTGCATCTCACAAATGTTCTCCTTTGTGACCTGAACACCTCAAAAATGTTTCCAATATTCCTTTATCCAGTGATCTTTTGTCCATCTCAATCTTTTATTTTTGTTGGCCAGTCTGAGATATGGCTTATTCTTTGCAACTCTGCCTAGAAGGCCACCATCCCGGAGTTGCCTCTTCACTGTTCACGAGACTGGTGTTTGGCAGCTACTGTTTAATAAAGCAGCAGGTTTAGGACATATGGTGTATCTGTTTTTAAAACTAGCCAATCAAATGTATTTGTCCTCTTGCTTTGTTGTGCCTGGGGACTCCCACTCTTATAATATGCTCAAACAGTCTGTATTAATTTCTGTGTAGGCTACTGTGTGACCAAGAATGGTATCTACAAACAAAAACTAATTGAAAACACACAATACAAACACATGGAAATCAAAATACAGCAAATTTACCATCAAGCACAAATAAATAATAGGTGTATTTCTCTATTAAATCAATATTCAGCATTGAAGATGCAATGAGAAATGTTTTCCTCTCCAATAAAACCTGTTGGTAAATAACATTATTTTCTACTTTTTATATAATATGAACATCTTAGTCAACATTTGTGAAAAAGTGTCTGTTACATTTCTGAGTAGTTGTCACTAATTTCTTTAGCCAGAAAGTAATGTAAAATGTCTTTCCTCTGTCATTGTGTCCTTCTCAGGTCAGAGGGATGGAGCTTCAGGCTTTCTCATCCAATGTGATTTGAGAAAGAAGTGAGGAGAATTAATAGATGTGTATTGTCTGTGAAGGATAGACTTCTGGATAAATGTGGAGGCCACTTGAACTACACCAATATTGAATAATGCTAACCTGATTCAAATTTTCCAATGAATTAATGAGGTGCCTGATGGGATTTCATTCTTCTAATGCAATATTGCACACTCACTGGAAAGGCTTACTAGAGGGTCTGCACACTCAAGTATATTTACTCCATCAGGTTTGGTAAACAAATTGCAAGGTTGCATTTGAACATAGGAATGGAGGGGTCTGTCACAGAAATTAAGGCAATCAGGAAGCTTATACAGGGAAACTAAACATTTAATGAGGGTAAAGTCACAAGTACAATAACCCATACTCAGAGTGTAAAAATAATGAATGGTCAGAAGTAATTTGAATAAAAAAATCACTATTCAGCATGACAAAAGAACCATTTTAAGTGAGGAAAGGAAGGGTTTAATTCTGGCTTTACAGGCAGAGGGATACAGTGTGCTTCCATCCTGAACATTTTAAAGACGGTGGATCACATGGACAAGGTCAAGCAACAGATATTGGGGACAACAAAGCTACAGACTGGCAGAGGGCAAATATGACTGTCCACTCACCGAGATGACCGTAAACTCTTTTGAATGTCACTCAACAACCATAGGATAACATCAGGTGACCTATAATGCAGCTGGGGTGAAGTGCATGGCAAGGACGGTTCAAAGTCGTGCAAAGCTAGACAAAAGCCCTTCATCAGTGTGAAGCCCAGAAGAGCCAGGCTGAAGTTTGCAAAAGAACATAAGGATTGGACCGTAGAGGAATGGAGTATGGTCATCTTCTTTGACAAGACAAATTTTCAGCTTTGCCCAACACCTGGTCATCGAACGGTTAGACGGATACCTGGAGAGGCCGACAAGCCACAGTGTTTCATACCCCCTGTGAAATTTGGTGGAGGATCGGAGATGATCCGGGGATGCTTCATCAAGGCTGGAATTGGGCAGATTTGTCTGTGGGAAGGGCACATGAATCAAGCCAAGTACAAGGTTATCCTGGAAGAACTCCTGCTTCCTTCTGCTCTGACAATGTTCTCCTACTCCTACTTGTTTTCTCCAGCAGGACGATGCTCCATGCCACCCAGCCAGGTCAATCAAAGTGTGGATGGAGGACCACCAGATAAAGAACCTGTCATGGCCAGCCCAATCTCCAGATCTGAACCCCATTAAAAAAACCTGCAATTTGATTAAGAGGAATATGGATGGTCACAGACCATCAAAAAAAGCCAAGCTACTTGAATTTTTGTGAAGGAATGGCATAAAGTCACACATCAGCAATGTGACAGACTGGTGGAGAGCATGCCATGAAAATTGTAATTAAAAATACAGATATATTTATTGATTTCTGAACTCCTAAGTTTAAACATTACTATATTGTGGCTTAATAATGAATATGAATTTGTTTTCTTTGCATTATTTGTGGTCTGAAAACAACTTATTTTGGTTATTTTGACCAGATGTTATTTTCTACAAATAAATACTATATACTTTCATTTGGAATTTGGGAGTAATGTTGCCAGTTGTTTATTGAATAAAACTAAAATGTTCATTTTACTCAAACATACCTATCAATAGTAAAACCAGAGAAACTGCTAATTATTTCCAGAGTTGTATATATATGTACAAGTGAGAAATGAATATTTGTGTGGTGAGGCAAATGCAAGTACAAAAAGCAATTCTGACTGTGCAATCGAGAAAGTTGGAGGTGTAAGATAGTATGTGCAGCAGAAATCCATGGACAGCAGCAATGAGGCTCCCAAGTAAAACATGTACATATAACAACTAAAACAAACCGAAATATAATACATGATTTTAAACATGCCTTTTTAAACCCTCTCATGCAATGGCACAATGTTTGCCACTTACCTGGCCAGAGTTCATCTGCAATTTTACTTCATTTTGTTTTATTCAAAAGAAAACATTTATGAAATATATTTGTGTTATTTTATGTTCTACCCTACTTTGCTGGTAGTCATCAACGTTCTTGTAATCTAAGAAGGCAATCTTATTTCTGGAAAAAAATGTGATGTGATCAGATGTCTGACTTTACAACAAACATTCTCAAGGATGTTTTGGAAGAACTATTGCATGGCAGGCAGTGTCAAAATAGAGGGCTGTCCAGGTTAAGATCTCAGCATGCTTACTTACCAGGCCAGGGCACAGGCCGTCATCATGTACCTCATGAAACCAATCCCAAAGTATCTGAACACATGACATATCAGTGTTTTGCAATTAGTCTCCGCCCACACAGTGTCCCACCTACATATTGGTCTTTACTCACTGTTGCCAACATGTTAGAATGTTTTTGACTTCACCCTTCATGGTCAACTTTAATAGCATATAAAAATCATCAATTTCTCTTGGAATATTATTTTGCCGATTTTCTTCTAATTTGGGGAATGTATTGAATACCTTCAGCTTTCTCTTGTTGACTACATGTCTGAAAACTAGTTGAGGAAAATGTGATGGGCACTTGTGCCTATTTCTAGGCCTGCTATAAATAGGGCCCTGCTGGCAACACAAGCACGCCTAAGTTTGACAATTGCAGACAGAGCTTTGCCTCTGGGACTGAGGCTCCACAGGACACTGAAAAGCCTATTAATGGTAAGCTTACAAAAATATCAACTTGAATGATTCTACCAAATAATGTCTGCTTTAAATGTGAACCTCTTAGTTGTATTATACATACTGGTAAGTATTTAGGTGAGGCGTAAAATCCAATGTACAGCCTCATTGCCTATTTATACCTTTCTCCATTGCAACTGTTCAGCTTGGTAAAAAGAAAGCAATTACAACTGTCTGAATTACTTTAGAGTTTCAGAATTGTTACATTGCTTTAAAGAAATATGCCATTGTCAAAAAACTAGACTAACATTTAAGAGAATTCACAGATATGTTCTCCTTTATTTTCCAGCAAAGCTCACACAAGTAAAATACTGCAACTTTAATCCGGGGCTTGGATCTATGACAAGCTGAGCATTTTTTACTCAAGGATTACTCTTATGTAGTATATATTTTTCTGTACATTTTGTGGAATATCTGTTGAGTGGACAATGACTTCCAGAAGACCAATGACCCGTTCTTACTCTGGCAATGGGAGGTCCGGCGGCAGTAACAATGAGGAAGAGATCAGCTCCTCTAATGGCCGTTTGGAGAGCTGCAACTACCTCTCCAATGTGAGGCCTGAAAACAGGTAGATTACCTCTTCTTCTTTACAGTAATGTTGGGTGTTTCAGTGCGACAGTCCATCAGATATGTTTATTCAGTATTTTGGCCAGAAAACATCCCCAACACACAAAATATAGATTTTGCATAGCAAGTAATCATGTATTTCAGCATAAAAAAAGAACAGCATAACTCTTATTTTACCTATAAAAAATGCCATTCCTAATGTATTGCCTATCTTAAATCAGAGTCCTGTATACAGAATCTAAGATACCAAATCATCAATATGTATGATGGGCTGCTTTTATATGGCCCCTCTGTATAGCTGCTCAAGGCATTCTCAATCCAGGTAATCGTGGTAATTAATACTTTTAAAACACCCAATCCAAATAACATCTTAACCACATATTCTAGTTCATCCACAAGATTAAAATAACAAATCTACACTTGTTTTCAACAATGCTGCAAGTTAACATGTTACATTGACTATGATGTTATTGAGAAAGGACGCCGCTATACAATTTTTTATTATAATGGTGTCGTTGAAAACCGATAAATTTGGAACTACTGTTACCATGTCGCTTTTTGAACTGCTGAGAATTTTAAAATGCTTCAAAGTCAGTAATGATTATTAACTGGCATCACCCCACCCTTGAATAGACAAGTGGGGAATGAAACATTTACAGAATTACGGTTAGCTAGACGGTTTTTGAATTAGTGTCTTTCTCGTTGGAAAGTTCTTGAGCACATTCTTTGAAGAACAGACACACAAGCTGAAGCACCCTGTCTCTCTCCAGGAGTACATTGTTTGGTGTGATGGCTCAGCTGACTGAGGACACCCAGCCAGTATTTGAAACCACCTTAAAGTCCAAGGCAGTGTCAGAGAACTCTAATGTCAAGTTGACATGTGTGGTTACAGGTAGGCCTACGCCAACAATCTCCCTCTGAGTGGGTTTACTTACATTTCGGTTTGGTTTTCGGAAAATTTTTGCCCCATGCGACAATGATAGTTTCATGAATGTCTGGTTACTTTGAAATCAAAGCTGAACCTAGCTACATTTAAACAGCTATGAAAATGCAATAAATGCTGATAAGAAATTATTGTTGCTTTTCTAGTGGAAGAAAATGCAAATAAGAGAAGTTACTTTAAAATGTATATGACTGATAATGACTGCTTATTCTATTGCTCAGCTAATTTAATATCGTGAATAGAAAAAAAGTGAAAAGGTAAAGGCAGCTGAAACTAAATTTGCAGTAGTATAATGTTGGCACTGTAAAGCAAGATATAAATAGAATTGAAACTGTAAGCATGTTTTGCCTTATTGCCTTCCCCCCAGAACTTTGGTTAGCCTGTATTATATATTATATCATAGCAATGATGCAACTGTCTGCAACATGCCTTTGTTCTTTAAAAACTGTTACTTGCTTTTCTTTGTTGACTATTTCATACAGTGAAGAACAAAACTATTTGGCGACTGTGTTCATACCTCAAGGATAATCTGTAAATTACAATAATGAGAATGAGGAGTGAACATAAATATATATTTAATCCAAAATATTTTTTTCTCCAAGATAGATAAATAATTTAAACAAATAATTATATTCCATTGTATGTCTGTAATGCATACTGTCCATGTGCTATCCACAGGTAATCCAGCCCCAGACCTGAAGTGGTACAGAGACGACATGGAGTTGGACCGATACTGCGGACTTCCAAAATATAAAATTGTCCGCAATGGAAAAACCCACACACTCTATATTTACAAGTGTGTAAGACAATAAGAATACCATTTACTACAATTATACTTTGTATACTATATGGGCTGATTTCACAGAGACAGATTTAGCCTAGTCTATAACAAAAAAAATCAAGGTCAATGTGGAACTCCATTGAGCTAGATTTTTTTGTCCTTGACCAGACGTAATCTTTGTCTGCAAAACTAGCCCGATATGGTAGAAATTCAACAAATAAAATGAGATCCCATTTTTTTATTGTTGGCATCCTGCTGTCAGCACTGTTCAAAAATGAATTGAGAGCCTTTGTTTTTCAGCTGCACTGTGGATGATGCGGCTATCTATCAGGCTTCAGCCAGTAACAGCAAAGGCATTGTCTCCTGCTCTGGGGTTCTGGAGGTGGGCACCATGAGCGAGTTCAAGATTCACCAGAGATTCTTTGCCAAACTGAAACAGAAAGCAGAGAACAAGAGGAGGGAGTTGGATGAGAGCAGGAGAAGAGGCAATGAGAGCATCCAGAAGGAGCCTCATGAACAACAGCCTCTACGGAGCAGCCCAATCCCCCCTCTGAGGAAGCGTCACACCCAGATCACCCCCTTTCCACCACTGGATGGGAAGGAGAACCCAGTCAGTCGAAGGGGAGCGACTGCGGAGCAGCCAGCAACAGCTGTTACAGACCCTAACTGGGTGAGTGCTGAGGTAATTAAACTGCCTGCAGGGAGCAAGACTCAAAACATTTTTGACAACATGAATATTGTTAACCCAAAGCCCCCAACCCCAGAAACTGTAGCCAAAAAGAAGATGAAAATCTCAAATGGTGTAGATTCCGGTGTTGTCAGCAGTAGCGGCAGTCATACAGGATTGAGCTCCAATGAAAATTCATATGATGGAGGCATAAGTTTGGCACAATTTTTGTCAGAGGCTCTTCATTCACCAACTGATGAAGAAAAGATTGCCGCACAAGTGGATGGCACTGCGGCAGAGGAGATTATGGATAAAACTTTCGCTGTTTCTAAAACAGATGCAGAGAATGGGATAGAGGAGAAGTGGAGAGAGAGGGCGGACAGAGAAAGGATGTGTGGAAAAGAACAGGAAAGAGAAAAAATGATAGAGAAAGGAATGTCATATGAAATTGAAAAAGAACGAGCCAGAGAGGTCGATCAGTTGCAAAGGAAAACAGCACATTACGCTTCACCAGATGTCAAAATGGAGGCAAAGATACACACTCACGATCACCATGACCATCACCCCATTCAAGAAACTATTTCCAATGTGCTCCACTCAGTCAAAGACTTTTTCTTTGGTAAGAGTAAGAAGGATAACCCTTCTTTTGATCATCATACGAAAACTCAGGAGAAAGGTTTTCCAATTACCCCATCACAACCATTTGTGCATCAAAATCCCCATCCACAGGAGCTAGATTCTCAACTGGAGGTGTGTCAAACCACCACAAACAAGACTGCATCCATGGAGGTAGATGAGCCACAGAAAGCTCAGATTGCTGTGATACCACAGCAGCAACCATTGTCCCTGGACCAGTTAAACCCAACGGATCCCAAACATGGAATTACGGTTTCACACTCAGAAGAAAAAAATGTCACTCCCCAAAGGGCACAAGAGAGTGTGTTTGATTCACTGGAGCATGCAGAGCGGACGGCCTTGAACGTGTCTCTGGAGGTGATCAAAAATAATACAGAGATAGGACCAACGTCTGGCCCTCCAGCCCTCTGTGGGGTAAGTTGTGCCTTGTTGCTTCTGAAATCACATTGACTGCTCAGTCTCACACTGCACTAGGCAGCCACTTAAATGCTATTTATAGGTTATACATTTGTGCAGCAGGACTTGAGTCTAAATGGACCTAGGCTAATCTTGTTCCCAGACACATATGTGCAAAGGTGCTAAAGGTCTGGTGGAACCACAACGTATGTAAAGATTTGCCTGCATTGCTCCAAAAGCAAGTAGTTAGAAATTCCTGGCACTCGGCAATGGCTTTAACGTTTGAGTCCACCAATCAACTGATCTCAACATTTTTCACCAAGTGTTTTTTGCACCCAAATACCAATAGTTTAATTGTATACATAACAGTTAGCTGTATATATATATATATATATATATATATATATATATATATATATATATAATAGTGAAAAAAAAGTTTGTTAATTTGTAACCACTATATTGTCTGAAGTACACATAACCCATTTATCTTTTAAAGACACAGTCATTGGCAAACAAGGAAGTGAGTTAACCAGGCACTGTCGAGAGTGAAGGTTTCAAAACATCAGTATGATTCAATAGTTATATCACAAATAATAAAGCATATTTAGTGTGAAAAACAAGGAACATTCCCAAATGAACATGCCAAGTTGTGGAAGTCTGATGTTGACTAATAATATTAATTTTCAGGGAGAATGGATGAGATTATGTAAAATGGGTTTTTTGTCAAATGCTGTAGAATCCCTTAATGTTACACATGTTTTTACTGTGCTTGGAAGGTAAAGAAAAAAAGTGGTTAAAATTGGACAAACATTTCTAATTTATCTGAATGTGAAAGAGACAGCATATCTTTGAATGTAGTTGTCACAAAGTTGCCTAAATATCTCTCAGACCCAGCATGTGAGTAGGGTGTCTTTGAGTACATTCCTTTCTGACACCGATATCTTATTACATTTTAACAATCAGAATAGCTCAATGATGTAATGGTTGATCAATTACCATCTGGCACAAATAAATGACACTGTTTACAATAATGTACAAACTTTTTTTTTTTTACTGGACGGACACAATTCTTTCTCTGCAACATGGGAAAATGTGTAGAATTTCAAGAAAATAACATGCAGAAAAGGGGCCTTTTAAATGTTATTGCCTTGAGACCTTGCTTTGGTTAATCTGGTCATTGTCTACAGTCATCATAGTTTGACACTTTATGAGCTACTTTTAATGTACTGTAATATACTGAGTCCTATTACAATTGATGTACAATATGCAATGAAATGTCATTACTTATCTTCACTGACGAAGTGTTTTTGTTTCATGGATATAAGTCTGGTGCATTGCAATGACAAATTGGCCATGTATCTTGCACTGTACCCAGAGTATATTGTGACTGATACACTGATAAATAGATAATAATAATGAGTAATTATTTGTTTTGTAAGGTGATTTTGATTTATCAGTTACTTTGAGCCTCTCAATCCACTCAGCACAGTCCACTTATCCACTTATCTACACAGAATATGCTACTCTGATATCTGAAAATATGTTATTTGAAATCACCCGATTTGTCAAAAGACCAAAAGTGAGAAAAATATCATATTTTTCTGTCACAGTAAATGTCGCATTTCTAATGTATGTAGAATCCACATCTCTGTGAATACCAGTGATGATGACACATTAATTCAATTTCCTTATGTGGCACATATTTTGTTAACCTCCAGGTCTGCTGTCTAGTATTTTTATGTTGGATTTTAACAGTGTGCCGTAATGAGTGTTGCTCTTCCCTCTCCGCACACCTGGCAAGCTACGTTTCTTTATAATGTGGAACTGCAACTCTTCTCTCCTGAAGTGGCCAATAAATGTTAAATATTGTTGCAGATAAACTGGTGGAACTCAAAATGTTTAACAGAATGTGAAACTTCTGTAAAATATAGATTGAACGTGATAGACTTAAAAATTAGATGTGATAGACACCATTTCCTCTCCATTTAACACTGCATTTTCATGGTTGGGCCTACGATTTTAAGTTGTGATGACAAGGGGCTTGTCTCCATCAATAACACCATCCATCGTTCCCATTCATCAACTGTGGTGTGCTTACTAGATCTGTTTAACATATTTATGCTTTTAAAAACAAGTTATAGCAGGGATAATAAATGCAGAAATAGTGTTTATATTATGAAAACTACTTGGATAACTAGTAGTATAGTTGGTTGATTAAATAAGTTTGTTCAATGTCTCTATTTTGATTAGTTTAGGCAATTTCAGGTATTGTTGTTGAGTCTTTAAG
The DNA here is from genome assembly GCA_016801105.1 of Esox niger. Lineage (NCBI taxonomy): Eukaryota > Metazoa > Chordata > Actinopteri > Esociformes > Esocidae > Esox > Esox niger. The sequence continues at coordinate 68,161 of JACXGJ010001017.1, read as the reverse complement.
CAAAAGGGCATGATATAGTATGGTATAGGGTGAATATGTTACATGATACAACACCCCTACAGATCTACTGACAGTTTTATACTAGCCAACCCTGAGGTGTCTTATTGCTATGACAAACTACTTAACATCATACTTAGAAAAGTATACCCATGAAGTATGTTATCAATTGTAATGGCTTTCAGCCAAACAGCAAGGCTTGATCTTGCCTGTTTATAATACTCAATAAAGCATGGTATATCAAACCAGTATAATTCAATGGCTTGAAATATCAGTATTTCTGTTGTTTTTGAAAGAGAAATGTATAATTGTCGAAAATTATAATTGAATTTTTATTTCATAATGGAGGAAAAAAATGTTGTGTCAACAACAAGGTGAGCTGACAAAATATTTAGCTAGAGCTGGTGTGGAAACTTGTGTGTGAGCTGTTCAGACAAACCTCCACAGGACTTTGTTGTTACAAAGGGTAAAAAACTATGGACATTTTTTTTGTACAGACAAAATCCACCTTTGTAACTATTCTTATCAACAGAAGGTAATGTCAAATTAAATGAAACTAAACTGACACAACGCACTATGATAAGAAAACCACATAGCTCCTCAGTTAAATCCTTACCAATGTCTGACAGTAGCAAAAACACAATTTAAGAACAATAAGTGGCACAAGACTATTTGGTAAATATACAACCATCCTAATGGTGTTGAACCATGCACAGTAATTGAAAGGCTAATAGTAAATTATTACAAATGATTATCAAATAATAAGATACACCATGATGTCATAACATTACAAATTTAATTTTACATTGCCGAAGCTTGCAGGCTTGAAACAATTCTCCAACATTTGGAGGTCCCTCACCCAATCGAACCACTGATAAGCAAGATGATCAGGAATAGCATCATCCCAGCATCCCAAGTTCTTGTAATAACAGGTGCTGGTGTGATCTGGCTCTTGCAGCCACTGGTCGTTCAAAGAAGTGACTAGGTACAACACTCCACAATCAAATACGACTCTAATCTTTTAATTGGGATGGTATATACTCCATGGTGTGGCAGATACCAAACCTTCCGGTTGCTGCAACTGAGCTCCTTACTGGGAACCTTCACTGCATACCCCATTGGAAATATTTGATGTTTTCCATGAAACCAGAGTAGTCATCTTGGAATAAAGGATTCTTGATGAACTTCCTCCTTAGGGTGAGAGCTCGCTGATCAGGTACTCTACGGTTGTTCAGTATCTTGATGGCCTTGTTTTTCAAAGACAGACAAATGCTGTAATGTCCATCAATGAGTCTGGCAGACCGTGAGTCTTCTTTTCACATCTCCGGCTTGTAATGATTGCACTCGGGGAAGTCGTTTCTGAAATCTTTATTACACAACACATTCAACCTGGCAAGTGATATACAGTGTATATACAGATATACACTTGTTTTCCTAAACAACGCCACAAATGCTGAACATCGACAAATTGCAATAGGACAGACAGACTCTTAACAGGACAGATAAGGACAGACAGACTCTTAACAGGATAGATGGTGAATGTCCCAAAAGCACAGCTACAAAAATGACAACTGAATTTAATCAGCACCTGTAACCCAGTCCAGTCTCAGTTGTGAGCTTTACAAAGCTGGAATTTGTCAGTGCTGCCATTCAGAAACCGCATGTATCCAAGGCCAGCACACAACAATGTATAACGTGGTGTAAGGGAGCACTAAACCTGGACCGTTGAGCCATGGAAATAAGAAAATGGTCTGATGAGTCATCTTTCACCCTATTTCCTTTGTCTAGATGGGCTTATGTTTGAAGAAAGACAAATGATGCTTTCAGTCCACTATGTCTAATACAAACTGTTAAACATGGTAAGGGATCTGTAATGGTATGGGCAGCCATCGTGTGGAAGTCATTGTGTCAGATTATTGGACAGTAAAATGGTGACACGAATCCATCGTAAGCTGCCTCTTCTCCTTATTCAGTCTTCGGAATTCATCTTCACCGGCCATCTAGCCACCATCATTCCTCCTTTAATCTTTACATTTGTTTCGTCTTGTCAGCACATACACTTGATACATATCCCCTCAATAGTCTCAGTATTTATACTCCCTCTGTATGGGTAACTGTTTCATGTGGACGTTTTTCTCATGTACAAGCTTTATTATACTCTATGGGATATTTACACAGGTGTTTTTTTCCGCTAGTAGGCATTTGTAAGTCACACTGTATGGGTTTACGCATTACTGCGTACTGATGTATTAGGCAAATATCTGCCTCTGTCCTAATCACTTGCTAAAAATTGTATAAAGGGCCTTAATTAAATTAAATATAAGGCCATTTAACAGGGCCAGGTGAAACTTATGGTACAACTTCTCTTTTCTCACAATGTTCCAAAATTCCAGGAAAATCCCCCATACACACTGCTAAACAAATTCAAGTGTGGTTTTATGAACACCAGGGTGATGTCAAATTCCTTCCATGACCTCCTCAATCACCAGATCTGAAAATTATTGAACCTATTACGGCACATTCTGGAACGCAGAGTGTTAAGTAGATTTCCACCTGACAGCTTTTTTTCTCAAGGAAGGGTTCAATATCTCACTACACGCAGGGCAGAATGATAGCATTCCAAGGCAAATAATGTAACTAGGTATTAAACTAGAGTCCAAATTGAAACATGATATTTCTATTCATAATATACCTAACCAAATTAGGTAACAGTAGCCTATGTGCGGTGAAAATTACTGGTTCAATAGCTAGCTGGAGAATGGTAACAAATAAGCTGAGGTGGGCCTTGCAAATATCTTTTTCGTGTTTATCTCTTTTCTTTAGTGAAATGTATTAGGAGCTCAGTTTCAACTTTAAAATATGTAAGTTGAATAGTATAAATAATAACACAAATATTTCTCAAGCAACATGTCATTTTGCACAGTTGTGGTTGTGTTTATATATTAAATTGTTTAAGGTATAGTGTGGTGGTAGTATAATAAGTATAAGGGAAATCAATATTTTGCCTGCACACATAATAACTATATTCATTTATAGAAGTGAAGGGTATGCTTGATAGTTTGTTGCAATGGTTATATTTACTGTTTCGAAATACCTCAATTTGTGGTAGAGAATGCAGTAGTAATAAAAATAACTAACTGTAGTTGAAAAGTTAGATGATAATGTAAAAAATGAAAATGTGAAGAAAGGACATCTTGAAGTTGGAGTGAAAGTTATTGGGCTACTGTTGGGTTATTTGCAAATGTGTGTTAAACAAATATGCAATTGTGAATCATGTCCTAAGCATATAAAGGTTAGTTGTAACATAATGCTTATTAAAAAAGTTTGTTGTTTGTATGCATATAGGTCATCCTAAACGTTTTAAAGTTAGCTAATGTTGTTTAGCTAACTAAACAATAATAATTATTTTGAATAGAAACCACTGTAATCCTGTGGTTTTCTTAAAGACCTGTGATCATTTTTGCACATAAATTGCATGTAAAATGCTTATGAATTCAAAATATCCTTGGCAATGACTCAAAAGAGGGCTTGTCTGAACATCTAAATTTACCCCATGTGCATGCAGAGCCCATTTAAATATATGCTTAATTCAAAAAAGAAATGCTATGAACAATACTTTTTAAGCAATCTAATCAGAGGTCTTCTGCAGATGAAACCCAGCTTTGGGTTTCCATCTCAAGAGGTTTACTAAAGTGCTTGACTCTAATAAGAAATCTAGAGTTGTGGTTTGCTTTCAGAAAGCATACTGTATTTATTACAGTCTTGTCAAGCTATTTTCCAACATCTTTGCTTTCACCATCTTTGAATCGTTAATGTCCCTCGACTTCTTTCAGCTGTACTTGGCTCTTTTGCTGTCGCTGATCCAGCATCTTCACGTTCATATATTTATATTGTTAGTAACTTCAATACGTTTTTTTACTCAGTATATTGCATATATAGCCTAATGTTAGCCTAATCTGATGGTCTTCAACGGTCATCTTTGTTTGTCTCGCGATTTCTCTTTGAAAACAAATCTTCAATTTTTGGCTACTTGAAGTCACCTGAAAAAGAAAATATTTAGATTACATGTAGTTTGATGTTATTCAGTTTTAATGGAATATTTCGACATGCTTGGGTGTAAAAAAAAACTAGGATCCACTGTTTTTTCCGACATTACTCATCTCCGCAAGGTCTGGACCCATATGGTCCTGATGCAAGTTCGCCAGATTTCAATGAAACAACTGAATCTGCTGCAGTCTCCAGAAAAGAAATCTACTTGCCCAAGCCCATTGAAAATAGCCCAATAGGGTTAGGAAACACCCCACCTGGCAACACTCAATATGGAGAAAGTTTCCTCCTACCGTCATTTTAGCAGCAGTGTTTCGCTGGTATTTTATGTATGAGCGCAAGATCATGTTTTACCATGCCAACACACAGAGTTGGTTTGAGATTTTGGGAAGTCTATTGCCTTTGAGCTTTGAATGAAGGAAAATCCCTCTGTATAGATATGGAGAATGCCACCCACATTCTCCAGTGGCTAGTAAGAATGACTGCGTTACACGCCAAAGCCAAATTCTAACCGCATTTGGCGGGTGGGCTGGTGCCAATGTCAAGCCCTGCCTCTGTGGATTTTCATAGATTCCGATTACTCATTTTAAATCAACTTCCAGAATTCTTAAAGAAACACAGTGTGGATGGTTAACATATTGGGCCTTGATCGCATGGTTTGCCATTACAAAATGCCTATTAATGATTTGAAACCCCTGGGTATTGCAGTTGGTCAGTGGTTGTGGTACATCTAATGCAAGGTTTAAATATGCAATCACAGTTTCAAGATAAAGTGATTGTGAACATAGTAATCATTAATCATAGTAAATATTCAGATCTTTCCAGATAGCATTTGATTGTATCGATGTTATGTGGTACTAATCAACTGTTTGTTACTTCCTTAAGGCTGCCAAGGACCAGTTCCAGACAGACCCTGTCTCCGAAGTTGTTGTGTCGGTCCCTCGTGAGCCAAACATCCATGTGTTTTCCCCCAGGACTGATCAGGTGACAGAATATGATCCCAACACTGAAGATTTCAAAGAGCAGAGTCTATCTGGCTCTCTATGGAGCCCAAACCCCATCTTTGGAGGTCTCCATATGTCAAATGACACTTGTATCGGTGACAGCGGTGTCTCACCCACAGTCAGCCCAGGCCTAGTGAAAGTGACCACTGAAAGTGAGAATGAACAGGAAATGTCAGAGAAAGAGAAGGAAATGCCACAGAAAGAGAAGGAATTGCCTGAGAAAGAGAAAGAATTGCCTGAGAAAAAGCAAGAAATGCCAGAGAAGGGCCCTGGAAATGTTTATGAAACACAAAAAGAGAAAAATAATGTCAAAGAAGAAAATCAACCATGGCCTACTTTAAATGTGAGTGCAGAGATATTTGCTGCTGTGGTAGAGAGAATTGAAACCAGTGATTTCAAAACACAAGAACAGCCCACTCTTTTTTCAGATTATAAAGTTAATTCACAAGATTCCATATCACTTGACAAGAATGTTGCTTTGCAAGAGAACGTAGAGACAGTGTTGTCAAAAGTACACAAAGAATACATCCCCATTTTAGAGAGTGGAGAAAAGATAAATTATGAGAACCTGGAAGCATCTTCTTTTATTTCGCCTGAAGAAAATGTAAATAGTACAGAGGTAAAAATACCAGAGGCAAGTCATATGACAGTGGAGAGTGTAGAGGACCATGATCTCAACACAAAACATGCACCAAATTCGAAGGAAAGTTTTGAAAGTGCCTTTAAAGTTGAATGCATTCATCCTTTAAAGAAAGATTTTATGAACTGTTCCTTTAGCACACTGACAATACAAGAACAGGTCACACCTAATGTGTTGAAACAGTCTGAGGAACAAAATGTGAACTCGGAGACAAATGAATTGTTGACCCATACTATTGACAGACAGGTTGAAAGAGAAGAAACAGTGAATGAAATAAAGGTGGGTGAATCTGAAATCCAACAAGAGCCACAGATTGAGAGACACTCTGACCTTGTCTCCATGGTACAACCAGTAACGAGCCAAGAGGCTGATGACATCTATCTGGGTGGATACTTTGGAAATATACCAGAGATTACAGTCATGGATTCTGTTCTTAAAATCCCAGATCTCAAAATAAGTCTGTCAGAACAACAGATAAAAGAAGACCAAAGGATTATACCAAATATAGAAATTACAGAACCCGAAGTCAAAGACCAGCCATTATTACTTATCAGACCCAATGAACCTAAACCCGAGACAGACATTTTTCAAAATGAGGTTGCAAACAAGCTGTCTAACACAATGAGCACTGAAAGTAGTGCGTCTGTTATCCCAGCGATTATAGATGCAACACCCACTCAAGAAAGTATGTGGAATGATGATATCATCTGTCCAACTGAGAAAGTGCAGGAAGTTACACAATCATTTGAAGACGCAAAAGCATCTACGGCAGAGCAACCAACATTGACAAAGAGTGAGTGTCTCACACAAGACACAAAGTTAATTCCTACAATAAATGTTTCCTTTACTGGAGACAGTCAACTTAAGAGAATGGACAATGAACACCCTCATGTCAAGTCACCAGTCTTAGATACAATAAAGAGAGAGGAAGCACCCAAATTACCTCTCGTTGTGCCCCTTCCTATTTCTGCAATCTGTGAAAATAGCCTTTCTGAAAGCAGAGAACTTCCTAAAAATGAAAATAAAGATTCTGAAGCAGTAAGGGCAATGCAATGCAGGGTCAAAAGTGATTTTGAATATTACATTACAGTGGAGCCAGACAAATCCCCTAGTATTCCACAGAAACTGATTACAGAAACCAAAGAAAAGAGTGGGACAGCTTTGTTACCAAAGGAAGTAACAACAATAATCCAAAAAGCTGAGGACACCGGTGTTACTGAAACCGATAAGGTGAAACCATTCAAAGAGTCAAGGATCGAGTCTTACATCATAGGAGACGAACCCAGAGAAAGAACTTCAATTGAGAGACTTGCTATCAAACCTCCAACACCCCCCAGGAGTCCTAGCAGTCTCCGCAGGTTGATGTCCCGGACTCCCCCGGCAATTACAGTAGATGACCCAGCTAACAACGAGAAGGCGGGGTCAGAGCAGAGTGGTGGAGACACACCAACATCCTCCCTGTCATGTGAGAGCAGCCCCAGGCTGAAAAGGAGGGACAGTCTGACCCTCATCCGCTCCGCCACACCTGAGGAGCTGGCCTCTGGAGCTCGACGCAAGATCTTTATCCCCCGGGAAGGAGAAGGGGTGGGGGTTGTGGTGGCGTTGGGTGTGGGTGGTAGTCCACTGGACACCCAGGTCAAGAAAGAAGCTCCCTACATGTCGCCCAATCAATCTCGTAGGGCAGCGTTCCTGCAGGCGCCAGCAGGCTCACAGACACCACCGCTGGAGAGACGCTCCCCTCTGCTGGGCCGTAAGAAGGCCACCCTGGAGGTTCCCAAAGTTGGGGACCAGGCAAACACTGAGGAACCAGAGAGCCTCAAGACTGAGAACCGACCTGCCGAGAAGGAGAAATTGAACCCCTTCAAAGGTAAACTTTTCAAAGCATGCCCAAAAAAGGTCTATTAGGTTGGGCTAATCTGTAATTTACCACTTAAGGAAGTGGCAATGTTAGAGAAACATTAACTGTCTATCTTCTACTTGTTGTCCCCCCCGCTTTCTATCACCAGCTCCTCAGGTAATCCGTAAAATTAGGGGAGAGCCCTTCCCAGATGCTTCAGGACATTTAAAGCTTTGGTGTCAGTTCTTCAACGTGCTCAGTGACTCCATCATCAAGTGGTACAAGGACGAGGATGAGATAGTGGAGGGGAAAAGAAGGTAAAGCCCTAAAAAATCTCCCATTCTAATTCCCAGTAACTGCTTTTGAATGCAATCTATTGAAATCACATTTATCTTAAATAAATCTCATCAAAACTATCATATAGTCTCGGTATGAGTCATGCCCCTATGCAGACATTTGTTTTGTCAAGCATTACTGCATTCATTTACAACCCCATTGTTTGATTGATCTAAGCCCTGTGCTATACAGACCAATACAGACTAATGTGAAGATGATCAGCCTTTAGGTATGCCTGCGGGTCAATCACACAGCCATCATTTCATTCTAACACTGAAAGGTATCCAGCTCAAGTGACCAGGGGAGCTCACAGTTGTGAGCCTGACTGTGACGCATGGGGTTGAAGCTTGGCCATACACAGTCACTGTAAACTGAGACAATCTATTTCACCATCACTAGACGGCATTAAAGTTTACATCTGTGCTACTGACTCCTGTTTCAGCAAACTCTCCCTTCATGCAAAGATGGCATGCGCACCTTCTGTCTGTCTCGGTCTCACAGAGACCTCTTGTGGAGGTGAATACATTATTGAATGTGTTGTGTGGTTGTGCCACTTCTCACATGAATCTGTTTGTTATACTTCTCAGTGCTGGAGATGAAAGCCAAGTAGCCCTGGCCATCGTCCAGGCATCCAGCCAAGATTGCGGGGTGTATGGTTGCACAATCAAGAACGAATTTGGAACTGATTCCACTGACTTCCTTCTCAGCGTAGACAGTAAATGACATCAATTAAACGCTGTTTTATGATCTAAAAAATATGACCTGTTTGTAATGGTTTTCTTCTGTTTTATTGATATTTGTCTGCAGTTCTTTCAGAGTACTTCTTGCGGGAGGATTTAGAAGGTATGCCTCACGGACACCAAAAGGTTTATACGGTTTTGCTTAACTTGCTGTTTTGTAGACTACCTTTTAACAACCACATACATGTTTATGAGATTGTTTGTCTGCTTCTGTCCTTTGCAGTTGGAGAAGAGATAGAAATGACTCCAATGTTATTCACCAAAGGCCTAGCAGACACAGGCTACTGGGGGGATAAGTTATTTGGACGCATAATGACGCTGGAGGCCCACCTGGGAGAGGGCTGTGTGCACAAGACCTGCAAGGCAAAGGTCATCTATGGCCTGGACCCCGTTTTTGAGTCTGGATCAACGTGTATCATTAAAGTACAAAACCCCATTGCTTATGGGACCAAAGAAGAGAGCAACCTTGCGGAGAAAAACATGGAAATGATAAAGCAAGTGAGTGTTTTTGCACAGCTACAGTAGTGTCCATTACAGCTGAACTTTAGAATTGTCCATTTCATCTCAACTGCAGTATTGTCATGTACATAACATCTATAATAATGTAAATTACATCACAGTTACTGTTATACAGCTCTGGAAAACATTTAGAAACCACTGCACCGTTTTCTTTCCTTTCCAAAAAAGTGGTCTCATAATTTTTTCCAGAGCTGTAGATTCATAGCATAGATTATAGATACGCTACAGTTTGCCTACCAAATTCAGTTTGCTACCTTGCTCCATAACTAAAATATTTGTCTGTAAAATTCAATTAAATCAACATACAAAACATAAATACATTACTATGTAAAATCACAGCTAACTGTTCACCAATGGAAATTAAGAAATATACATTTGCACTGAATTTGAAGTACTGGGTCTTCTTACTTTACAATACCATATACCCATTTGTACAATATAAATTAACACATACTTAATAAAAATCCATTTCAAATCTATTTGTTTGTTAATATTCAGAAAAGTACACTCACTGTATGCATTATGCAATGCATAACAGTGTTTATATATATAACACTAAGAAAAATTAACCATTATAAAAAGATTGAAAATGCCACGTCTACCATGGGTTCATATTGAAGTTGGTTTAGAAAAGGTCTGGCTGTAAAATATTTCCATTTTGATGTATAGAGTCTAAATGACATTAGCTTATCTAGAGTTCTATTGTTTATGGTTACTCTAATCTAAATTCCATCACAGCCACAGTACTTTCCATTACATCACACAGCTACAGTACTTTCCAGCACAACTAAAATACTGTCAAAACTTTCTAACTGTCATTACATATATATACAGATATACCTTACATCCCAAGGATGTCACTGCTATTGTTCGGTATTGCTCCAAATAAAACAGTAACATGTCATGCTTGCAGAACAGTAAAAAAATGGCCAGCTGTTTGAGCATGATATGTTATTTGTTCTAGGACACATTGCATTTATTGTTGAGTTCTTTATTTAAGGTTATAAAATGTTTTGCTACGTGAGCGTTTATATGACTCTGGTGACCTGCTGTGGGCTTACAGTATAACAACAGTTGATAAATATTTTAGAAAACCAAAAAGGATCCATCAAAGTCTGAATTAATTACTGGCTTTGGTTCATGTAAATAATTGAATTAGAGAACCCCATAGAACCCCAGGTGTAGAGAAAAAGCCTCTAGCAAAAAGAATGTGCCAGAAATGTGATAAATCTTTGCATTTTCTCCCACCAGGAATGCAAAATCCAAAATACAGTTCGGGAGTATTGCAAAATATTTTCTGCTGAGGCGAGAGTGATTGAGAACTTTGGCTTTTCACTAGAGTGAGTAATAAAATTACGGCAATTCATATTTGGATTATTATTAAAATACTTTTCAATACGCAATATTTTTTTGTATTCCATGAGGGAAATAAATAACAGTATGGTAATTTCCCTGCACATCATGTTGCTGTATGTTTACACAGAGTGAGCCCCCTCTATCTGATGTACCGCCCTGCCAACTCGGTCCCATATGCCACTGTGGAGGCTGACCTGAAAGGCATCTTCCTTAAGTATAGCATGATGGATGCAAAAGGCAGGCTCATCACAAGAGCCACCTCTGAAGTAGAAATGAAATGCTGTTCCTTCCAGCATTGGATCTACCAATGGACAAATGGCAATTTACTGATCACCGGGCTGGAGGGTGAGTAAAATAAGCACAGAAAGTTATTCTCCAATGACAGAAATAAACCGAGTCATTTAAAACAACATGACCCATATACCTTGTTTCTTTCAGGCGTTGGCCCGAAGATCACAAACATTAGAATTGTTACAAAATCAAAGGGGTTCGTATATCTAAATATTAGAGCAATTAATTTCATTTGTTATATGCCTACCTATTCTATTTGAATATATATGTGTTTGCACCGTGCTGAAGTTGTACCAGTTGGTTGAGAGCCTCTTAACCAACTGTCTGTTGTAAAATGACTTTGGCGTTTTACAGATATCAAGGCCTTACAGAAGATGGCTCTCCTAAGGTGTTTGAGCAGTTCCATACTCAGCATCAGTGTAATTACTACTGTGGGCTTCTCAGCCTGAGAACCCTGAAATCCATGGACACCTTGCTGCAGCCCCCCAAGACCAAAGGCTCTCGGAGTCCCTTGCTTAACAGGAAGTTGGGCTCAACCAGCCCCCAGCTCAACAAGAAGTTGGGCTCAACCAGCCCCCAGCTCAACAAGAGGTTGGGCTCAACCAGCCCCCAGCTCAACAAGAAGTTGGGTTCAACCAGCCCCCAGTCACAGAGAAAAGGACCGATCAGCCCCTTAACAGGCAGAAAAGCCAACTCCAGCCCTAAAGTTCCAAGAAAGAATGGGGAGTCAGAAGAAAACAAGTCCACAGCCGAACCCAAGGCAGAGGAGAGTATCGAAGCTGTGGTATGAGATAGAAATGTCAAAAGGGAATACACCTTCCTTTTTCTTCCAGACTAATTTTGTGTTTTCCCACCACCTTTTGCTGTATTTAGTTTGGTTGAAGCGATAGGACAACGAGCATGGGCATGAACACACCTGACAGATCTAAAATAAAGATGAGTCTAAATCTAAAGAATAGAACAGTGACTATCTGATGGTTATGTAACATTACGGTGAATCCCCAACAGTAGCGAAATTCTCAACTTCTCTAATTGTACTGTTGGACTGCTGAACAGATTTCAATGAGTTCAGCACTTTTAAGATCTCTTTAACGTACAGTACAATGGAAATTCTACATATGGTAGTGATTCACCTCAGGTCCAGAATCATCCTCTGATAAAGGAAAAGAGACTTTTAAAGTGACTTTAACAATGGTGTTGTATTGAAAGTAATGTCAATAGACAGAACTCTATAGCTAAATGCTTCTTTTTTATTATTTCAATATTTTGATTAAAAGTTACGCATTGCATTCTTCTGAATAATATAAAATTACAACACTTCTCTTTTGTCTTTACTGGGAAATTCTGTGTGTCAGTGTTTTTTTTCTTTTAACACTTGGCAGGTTATTTGTGGTTCAGTTCATTTTTGTTGAACTTTTTAATTATAACTGTAATGTATTAATTGGATTTTTTATTTTTTCACAAGACTGAACAGTAACAATCCCTTTCTTTTGTTCCTCAAAGGACTGACACTAGTCATGACATGGAACAAACTATTGCGTGTTGAAGCACTGTATGGGCCTAACAGAAGTTATGTAACTTTTGGAATTTTCAGTGTGATTTTAACACATTGGTCAAATTACAAACAGTGTAAGAGCTATAATATTAAAAACATGTAGAAACAGTTTCTGTGTCGACTCCAGAATGGCACAGCAGTCTAAGTCACTGCATCACAGTCAACTGTGTCATTGCAGCTGGGAGTTCATATCCTGGTTTCAGTATACTGACAGTGCTGGGGGTCTCACCGATTGGTTAAGTTCCGTTTGGTCTGGATGGGTAGGTAGTCGTGATCTAGCAGACCCTTGTGGCATCTTGTACCTACAAACTAAAATGTGTTTTTTTGATGGGGAGTGCACTCCTGCAGGCGCGTATGTTCTGGTGAATATTTACTGGTTGATCTTTCACTGAAACAAACCCACTATGCATTGTTGTGATGAGACAAGGCCAAAATTGTGAATCACAAAAAGTTTGTTGCTGAGAACATTTTTGGAAAATTGGGAGAACATTTCAGAAACTTGTTCCAGTCCTATGGTCACAAAGCTTTCAAACCATTTACACTGAAAGTTTTCATTTTCATTTAAAGACAAAAAATCTGCTGCTTTTTCTGCAATTATATGATATGCATTAAACTGTAGATGACAATTTCAGAAAATTGTGTCTGGTGTGACTTGATCACACTCTTAAACTTTGGTCTGTAATGGAGTTGTCAGGACTGTCTGGCTGGCTGACTGACTGTTAGTGTATGTCCGTGAGTGAGTGAGAACACAAATTGAAGACAAATACTGTTTGATATGTTGTTGAAGTGCTATACTGTTCATGACACTAATGTGGTATGTATTGTTGTGCCAACTGATTTTGTAAAATAAATATGTACATACTATTGTCAAATATTCATACTCCTAAGTGAATTTATTTTATTTACATATAATACAGATATGTACTTACAGGGCAACTCAATGCAGGTATTCCACTCTTAAAATGTTCAATTATTGTCACTTAAACATTAATATAAAGTATTTTTTTAATTTGTAATGAAATCTATTCTGACTGATTCTTAAGAAATATCAAACAGTATTTATCATAAACTGTTAAAGGGCTGTTTTGACCTTCAAATGCAGTACTTTATTCTCATTCCAAATTTCCAGGCAGAGTTTTTTCTGCTAATTACAGTATAAATAATGAAACATACATACAAAAAGCTGAATAAGTTAATCTAGACACTGATAATCAACATATAATAATACATTTATGAGGGTCTAGTTGCAAACAACATTTTCAAAGAGACCACAACAGTTGGATAAGAACAAAGTGGCGTTGGTTACTGTGCTCCAGTAGCCCTCAAATGAGATGGTCCCATTCTTCACAGTGCTGCTACAAAGCAAACAGTTAGATTTAAAGGATGTTTGGAGAAAAATCCCATATAAAACTACTATAGTTTTAAGTTCTAAATACTATATTATGCTATAATATTCACTGTGGAATATACACATGCATAAACTGCTATGTGCCTATAATTTGTCCGAAGGGCTGTAGTTAGGGCTGGAAATATTGTCCAGTTACTGTAATGGAAATGCAAGACCACAGTATTTTACAGTATATCCTATCCAACCTGTCCCAAGTAAAGTTCCATTATACACATCGTAATTCAGATTCACATAGTAAACACTTTGTTTCTTATCATTTGTGTTGGAACTTTTGTGCTTTAGCATTTCTTCAATAGCCTTCCCAATATCTACAGTATGTGTGGACACAATTGTATTGCATTTCTGTTCAATCTTGTCCAATCAATATACAGCTCCCGAAAAAATTAAGAGACCACTGCACATTTTTCTTTCCTCCCAAAATTGTCAAAAAGGAAGGTTTTGAGTGATGAAAAGAAGGGTTAAAATTAAGAGGCCACTGCAAATTGAATGCTTCTGTTTCTCACTCAAAATGTTCCTTTTACATTTTCTTGCAAAGGAAAGAAAAAGTTGTAGTGGTCTCACATTTTTTCCGGAGCTGTATATTTAATAAATTATCAATCAAGTCTATAATACAACACAATGTGAAGAATGTGAATGGTTCTGAATAATTTGTAAAGGAACTGTATTCATATATAAACTGTACATCCATCATGACTCTTTCACTGTTGAAAATGTTAAAACCTACCTTCCAAAAAGATCAGTACAGCAGGTTTTTAACTCTGCATTTGTGGTGTTGAAAGGAGAGGTATTGAAAACATTCAAGCAGTCAAAATCAGAAGGAACAAAGAGAATTCCTGGAGATGTAAAAAACAAATCAACAATGTTGCACATTATAGTCATACTAATGAAAATATTATTTAAAAAAATGAAACACCCAGGAGAGGCCAAATTAATCCTTGTGGAAGTGAGAATTGTCACTTACCTGCCACACAGGCATTAACCAGGGTCACACAGGTGCCTGTGAACAGGGCTCTCAATACTAAGGAGGAGATGAGACCTCTTCTGGGTGGACATATTGAAGCTATGAAGAAATGTCACAATGTAGTGGAACATTGTCATTCACTTTTGTCCTGATGTAGGGGAATAATGAAATACAAGAAGAAAGTAGAACAATATATAGAAAATGATTATACTCACAAAGGCCTCCGATTACGATTCCCAGTGAGCTGAAATTAGCAAATCCACACAGAGCATACGTGCTGATGATCTCTGACCTGACCTTTAACAATAGAAAGTCAGGACATTAGCGGAAACAAAACCATTTCCATCAGTACACAGGTCTTACACATGTGGATGAATGTGCACATGTCCAAATCCCATGTTTTTTTGGTGTAATAAAAATTATTATACAAAAGCAGAACTGGATAATTAGGATATTAAGCACATAATCATTTCCAAAAATGTATTTGCCAGTTTTATAGGAATGGAAGCATGTGTTAATAAATTATTCTACCTACATTTCACATTTTACATGTAACTATTTATCTGACATATTTGACTATACCCATTTGCATTTCACATCAAACCTTGTCTGTGAAAATCCTTCTCACCTGTCTTTTGAACATCACTTTTGTGTGTACAAATGAATGAATAGTAAATATAATACGCACTGAGATCCATTGCCTCTTATCATCAATTATTTCATCCAGACCATTGACTCTATTTTTCTTCAGTAATGATAGTTTCTCATATGCCATAAACTCATTCAAAAAGAGTTTGGTGCCAATGAGTTCTGCTACGGTGAAGCTCTCTTCAAATGGTATTCCCATCATAAAGGCCACAGGCATGAACACGTAGGAACAGATCATCTATAGGTTCAAAGAAGGTAAATAATCAAGTAAAGTATCAAATAATCTAAACAATTTTATACATTTTAAAATGGTCCCATTTATTCAAGCAAAATAAATGAATAGAGCTATCAGATAACGAAGTATAGTTGTAAACTACAAATTCCCAGAACACATCACTTTTGTCACAAATGTTAAAAGAATGCCTATTACTCCTAAAACTTTTTCTTCAAATAAGAATTAGACAGGACAGAAATCAACACAAAAAGGAAAGTATTGGCTATAACTTATTTTGTTTTTGCTGAAAGGTAATATGCATTTCCAGTACATACTGGAAAACACTACCTGAATTAAATTGTAATGGCATTACCAGTTCAACTCACCAACACCATTGTTAAGCCACGTGTAAAAAACTGAATGTTTGTCCTACATCAGTAAGAATTGGAATAAGTCATGGGTGTCAAATTAATACAAATGAGCCGCCTGGAGCATACCTCAAAAGTGATGGAAGGATATCCCACCAGGCCTCCTAGCCACCCAAGAGATGCATTGATGAATTCCAGTATTGCAAGGAATGCTATTAAGTTGGCAGCTATATTAGCAACAAGGCCGATTGATGCAGATGCTCCACTGCTAGCTGCTTCCAAAATGTTCTTCTCATCCCTGGGGTGTTAAGACAGACCAAAATGTAACTTTAAAACAATATCGCTGATGCAATGCAGTGTAGAGGAATGAAAATAATTTACTACTGGCAAAAATCCTGTCATAACACATGAGGACATACCCACAAGCCACTTTGATATTTTCCTCTGATTTAAACTGACTCTCCTCAATCTCTGGATAGGAGAGCTTGGAGATAGCCAGAGCACAAGGGGCAGCCATCACAGAGGCAGATATGAGAGAAGATGCATCAATCTGTGGGGCAAGGAGTCATTTCATTCTCACACAACAAGTAAATGATTAGCCGTCACATTAGGATAAAAAAAATCCAACCAAGTCTACCCTGATTGTATTTTACAAGTAAAAATGCATTTTGGCTTGTTTAACACTTTTTTGGTTGCTACATGATTCCATATGTTTTTTAGTAGTTTGGATGTCTCCACTTTTTTGCTACAATGTGGGAATTCCTAAAAATAAAGAAACGGTACATGAGCAGATCATTCTGGATTATGGGTCTTTTAATTATACAATTGTAAATGCAAATCAGTGCAGACTTTCAATACACTATATTGCAACAACCTTTATGAGAAAACTGCCTTGCCTAACCAAAATGAAAAAGGACAAAATCATGGTCAAGTACATGAGTAATGGAATGCTGTGATTCCATGATTCTAGGACTTTTACTGAGTCTGTTCACGGAAAAGATTTCCATGACTCCTGAGTAGTTATAGACAAAGAAATCTACATGGAAATCTACTGGTGAACCTGAAGTGCAACACCATTCAAATCTGGAACGTAACAGTTTGTTAACACATTCTTTTTTATATTTCCATCATTTTTTTTATATTTCCAAGGTGCAGAGATCTAAATTTTTTCCAAAGCTGTATGTTTGGCATTACCCCAAATGAGATAAATGCACCCATCACACTTCCTGCAATGGTGGCAAATCCTCCAACCATAACAGCATGGACTTCAGATTTGGTCATGTTCTCCAGATAAGGGCGAATCAAGAGTGGCGCCTCAGTCTAATGAGGAAAAAAAACATTTAATGTGTAATCACCATAACAAGTGAGTAATTCAATAGTGTTATCATGAATTTGTATTTTCCAGCAATTCTTGAATTGAATTAGAGGCTGAAATACACTAACGTACCTGTCCAACAAATATGTTACCCGCAACACTCAAGGTCTCAGTGGGTGAGGTTCCCATTGTAATCTGCATGACCCAGGCAATCTTAAAGGGAGAAAACCCATGCTTTCTTATGAACATACCCTACCCACACAAGCCCAGAGCCACAGAAACTTGGTATAGGGCTTAATATTTGAAGGTTTCTTACCTTGATAATGAGCCATTGCATTATTCCAAGGAAGTAAAGTACTGACATCACACTGCTAAAGAATATTACAATGGGCAAAGCCTGGAGAAATAATGTAGAAATATATTGATGAAATTTGGATTTAATATTAACTACATACTGTATATAAAATAGGCCCTGGATGACTATATACATAATGACACCATCTGATGTGAGACCAGAAACATATATTTATTTTCACTTACTTGAAATGCGAAGATATCAGATATCAGTGGACCAAAAACAAATTTCGAACCAGATGTTGTGTAGTTTAAGAATATCTGAAATAAAAGGGGAAAAAATATTCAGGTTATTTTAAACCAACAATTTCAATCAGTGTTTATCATTAAATGCAGATACAATTGGAATTTAGAAAATAAAATCAGTCTATGATTAGATAAAATGTTGCACTTTTTCTGATGAGGATCTGTAAGTGGTTGTAAATAGCTTAACCATTCATGATCTACAGTATAGACATATGGCACAGTGACCTCAAGAGATGCCACTAGAATCTTCTAGGTAGTCACAGTTTACTTCTCTAATAGGATAAGAAGCACTTTAGCAACAAAGATACCTGCACTTGTTTGCCAAGCCACTGGAAAGCAATGAGTCCTGGCTCTGTCCTTATAACAAACAGTCCAATACAGAATTGTAAACCAAGACCCCAAAAGACAGTCCTCCAAGAAACCTGAAACAGAGACAAAACAAACACAGTTGACATGTTTCCCTATCATAATGTTGTCTCCATAAAATGATGAGTCATTGCCTGGAATGAATATGTGTTACTACATAGAAGGCCTTAGGGCCAAAGGAAATCCAAAGTCTAAAGAAAACAGTCAGAGATAAGAAGTTATACAGCAAACCATGTTATTACAGTTAGAAATGTGTTGGGGGATAGCTTGGCTGTCCAGTAATGGAAACAAGCATCTGCTCTTAGGCGCAATGCTTACTGATTTCCTATCGGCTGAGAAGATGAAAATGACTATGATGAACATGCAGACTCCTCCAAATGAGATGAGCTGCTCTGGTCGCTTGCTTGTGTCCACAACGAGCCAAGTCACAAGCAAGGCCAGCACCACTATGACAAAAACACTGAAGAGACCATGACATGAATCAATAGAAAATTAGACACCCATCAATAAATGCAGTGACTCAGAGGTTGTTTTTGTCCATATACTGTAGCTGCTTACCCTATTATCCATCCTCTGAACCTGTTGAAGCATCTTTGAGCTGGTATGAAACACTTGGTTATACTTTCTCCCTTGTATTTCTTTACAAGATCATAGGCTTTGGAGACAACAGCCAGACTTGTAAGCACCACAAGGGCAATAGCCCTCTCAAAGTCCAATACACAGGCAGTGATGAAGTATGCTACATAGCCTGTAATTTTGAAACAACATTGTTAAAAAGATAAACGAATAATAAGAAACTGACAGAGCAGCGTACTGTAAGAGCATTTCACAGAAATATGTAGTATTGAGTTACAGGTTCCAATTAAGTGTGGTTTTATGTTTTGATGAACGCACAAAACACATGCTTTGGCCAGATAATCTTTATATAAATTAGCAGCCCAAAGCTATTCAATTGTCTATGGCTAAATTTAAATTAAATAAAAAGGTACCTGCTCCAAGTAAGCCCAGCACAATGTATTTGATGGTTTTGGAGTGTGCTTTAATGTAATCCTCTATGGCATTAACAGGCTTAGAAACCTTACTGAAAAAATTTCAAATTAGTGAGTAACCACTGGATATAACTACTGTTAAAGTCATCATATAATTACCAATTTCATTTGTCTCTCTCTCTTGGACAATAGCCTTATGTTAGATTATGGAATGGATTGAACTGCCTCGCATGCATTTTGGGAAATGTCAGTTATTAGTTTGTAAAAGAATCAAGACATCAAGAATAGATCCGGAGATTGTATGAGATTGGAATTCAATAAATCACATGCATTTAAGTACAAATCATATTGTCTCTCCCCACAATGTAACATTTAATTAAACATATAACACCATGTTATTGAATGGGTGAGACAAAACAAAAATCAGCAAACTGTGTGAAACTCTACATTCCTGTAGGGTGTATTCATATTTTTATGAACGTGTGTACCGAGATAAACACTAATCTTCAGTCCTTTGGTTTCATTGACATACCTTAAACATAATCCCAATTCCTTTTTTAACTTCTCCTCATTGATACTACTTCTGCTACCAACTGAAATAACATCCTCCTGAAAGGAATTAATGCCTGTTTTTTTAATCAATTCACACACTGTACATGTTGAAAAATAAAAGCACAAATGTTCATCTTTACCGACCTGCATTTCAAATCCCTTATTGTCCACCCCATGCTCATTTGCAAGAGACACAACATTAAGGGGCGTACCAGTTGCTTCTGCTGAAAAACAGAGAAAGGCAATGTTTAGTCATTTGTAACAGCTGTTTAAAAAAATTATGCTTTCACCACAGTCAAGAGAAACAACATATATTATCACTCAGGGACAGTGAAAGCATTTCCACACTACTGTCTTGGTCGATATCTTGAAAACATTCCTTAAAAACCATTGTTGTATTCAGAAAGCCTTAAATATTAAGTTCATGAAAACAGGAATTCCAGTAGCTTACCCATTGTGTGTGCTCATAGTCCGCGGGCCAAATGTGGTGTAGTAAAACATTGTGCCGGAAAATATACTCTGCCCTTCTTGGAGGATCTTATCACTAATTAACAGAAAAGGCTTTAGTCAGTTCCTCGGTAGTCTCTCACATAGGCATGAATGTTGTAAAGTTTACAGTCATATGAAAGCAATATTAGATTACAGGCTGTTTACATTGGAAACCAAACACTCCACTGTGCCTATTCAACAATTACTGACAAAAGCCTAAAAAGGTAATAACAGCTAATAACCGTAAAAATACATTTACATACTCCTTACCTAGATTCTGCCCACTCAGCGTCACAAGTGTCTTATTGGAAACTACAGCTTGTTGGCTGTCTTGGTTAAGTTAAAGAAATTGGGTAATGTGGTTGTTTTGGAATCTGTTATTACACAACTAGAACAGCTCATAACATTAACTTGATCAATGTTATTCTACATGTTTTTGAAACCAGTCAGATATACTGAGGGTGTTATATAAAAATGCATCTGTAATCGGACTCCAGTGTTTCAGTTAACAGCGTTTTGTAAGCATCATAATGTCAGATTTGGCCTAGCATGGTAGTTACTCTCATGTCACATGCTCACACATTATAAGGACCTCCGTCTTAATGCCTTGTACATATATTGCAATTAATTTCATAGGACACATACTAGCAGTCATCAATATAAAAGCCTTAGTCTAAAAAGATACTATGTATGTTTGCCAGGAGAATTGTTAAAGAAAATATAAATATATATTTGTACATAAAATAGCATTGAAATCACATTGTATCTTTTTCATATATTTAGGTGTTTTAATATTATAATTTACACCGATCTGCCATAACATACTGACCACCTCCCTAATATTGTGTAGGTTCCCATTTTGCCACCAAAACAGCATGGACTCCGCTAGACCTCCGAAGGTGTGCTGTGATATCTGAAGCAGATCCTTCAAGTCCTGTGAGTTACAAGGTGGGGCCTCCATGATTCCGACCTGTTTCTCCAGCACATACCACAGATGCTCGATGGGATTGAGATCCGGGGAATTTGGAGGCCAAGTCAACAGCTTGAACTCATTGTTGGGTCCCACAAACCATTCCTGGATCATTTTTGGTTTGTGGCAGGGCGCATTATCCTGCTGAAAAAGACAAGTGCTATCAGGGAATGCCACTGCCATGAAAGGGTGCACATGGTCTGCAACAATACTCAGGTAGCTGATACGTGTCAAAGTAACATCCACATGAATTGCTGGACTAAGGATTTCCTTGCAGAACATTTTCCAAAGCATCACACTGCTTTCACCGGCTTACCGCCTTCCCATAGTGCATCCTGGTGCCATGTGTTCTCCAGGTAAGCAACCCACACGCACCCGGCCATCCATGAGATGTAAAAGGAAATGTCATTAATCAGACATGGCCACCTTCTTCCATTACGCCGTTTGTCTAGTTCTGATGCTCATGTGCCTATTGCAGCTGCTTTTGGTAGTGGACAGGGGTCAACATGGGTACCCTGACTGGTCTGCGGCAACAAACCTCATACGCAACAAACTGTGATGCACTGTGTGTTCTGACACCATTCTATTGCTACCAGCATTGACTTTTTCAGCTTGTTGAGCTACAGTAGCTTGTCAGTTGGATCAGACATCACGGGCCAGCCTTCACTCCCAATGTGCAACAATGAGCCATGACCCTGTCGCCGGTTCACCTCTTTTCCTTCTTTGGACAACTTTTGATAAGTACTGACCACTGCACACTAGGTACTCCCCAAAAAGGGCTGTCGTTTTTTAAGATGTTCTGACCCAGTTGTCTTGGCCCCAGATCCTTACACTTGCCCATTATGTCTGCTTCTAACACATAATCTTTAAGGACAGAATGATCACTTGCTGCCGCATATATCCCCCCAATGGCAGGTGCCATGATAACGAGATAATTAAGCGTTATTCAATTCACCTGTCAGTGCTCATATTGTCATGGCTGTTTGGTGTATAGCTGAGTACAAATCCAAAAGTATAATGTCAAGATTTTCAAGGATTGAGGGAAGCAGGTGAATAGCCATTATCTTGTAAAGTTTGTGTTGTTCAGCATGACCCACTAGGGGACTAATGCCATACACCCCTGGACACACCAGCATCCCTCAAAAAGCAACATTACATGTAAATCTGTTCCTCCCCATTAGCAGCACACACATCAGCAGTTACTTAGCCTGAAACACGAAAATGCAAGCAAAGGTGATGATTATAGGACTACATGATCTTCTGGGCCACATCAATGTTTTGCATGTTCAGAAGATCAACAGCAGGGCAGAATCCAGATCAGCTGGACAACCAGTGTCCACAGATGGCAGTGACCAGTGGGCAGTGACAGCAGGAATCATCAGGCAGAAACTAAATCTACAGCACAGCCAATAGGACTTTTCAGCTATAAAAGGTGAACATTTAAGAATTTTCGGGAGAGTGAACCACAGGCCATTTATACCATCTCTTGTAGTAACGATTTCCCGTAAAGGCCAATTCAGTTTTCAGATATTACGAAGATACCTTTATTCTGAAATGGTTTGACCCGGAAGTATCTTTAAATGTTGCTAACAAGACGCTGGTTGCGTTTTAATTTTTTCATTAGTTGGTAGTATTCAATATTGGATCGATTTGGGATCAACATCACTTGACTGATGGCAGATGTTTTTAGCTGTCATAAGTTGGTTAACAAGCTCGAGAAAAGCTTGGAACTAGTTATCTATGCTAGCAGTTAGCTACTTGTTATTATTTTGCGATCCAAGAAGTACACAAAAAATGATGAGGCCTGAGGAGAATTATGAAGTTGCAACGTGGTAAGTAATTATTCCATCGAAGAGTAATGTTGGAATTATTGCGAATGTGTCTTTTAACTTTAAAGTTGGATGTTCCAACTTGTCGTTTAGGTAACTTACTATACCTGCAAGTGTGAAAATGCGATCCAGCTAGCCAGATTGCAAACTGTCAAACGTTAGTTTCACATCTGTTAGCTAGCTACATTGCGAAATATTTTACAAGCTAACTGCTAACGTTTTTGTATTTTTCCACCCTCGGCATTGTAGGTGCTATTAGCTGTATTTACAGCGTGTTCCCGTTGCAATACAGCCAATACGCTGTTGGGTGATATACTGACAGTATTGTATGATGTTCGACTTCAGATAGACTTTCTTATGGCTTGCCAGTGTGCTAGCTAACCGTAACTAGCCACACACTTAGAGTACAGGACTATACGCAGTTATTTGACAGCTAGCCTGCCATCGAGCTACATTTGTAGCACGAATAGGTAACAACTTGCCTGTCTTTAATATACTTTAAACTAAACCACATTTGTGTTGATTGATCTCAGATATTCGCACAGAGGGAGCAGAAAAACATGAGGCCGACTGAAAACCCCGCAGAATCTTTGCATCTAACATAAACACGGGCCAAATGGTAAATTGTGAACTATCCAAAATTGTATTCCCTTCAGGGATTTGCTATATGTCTGGTACCCCAGTTTTTGCTTATGTTCAACATGGTTGTTTTCTCAGGTTTTTATAAACATGCAAACATGGGTGACATGAAGACCCCTGATTTTGATGATCTTTTGGCTGCCTTTGACATCCCTGATGCCACCAGTTTGGATGCCAAAGAGACCATCCAGGAGAATCACGATGAGACTGAAAGCCACCTGAAACACTCTGCGATGTGTATAGATGACCGCTTATCTGTGAACCAATCACTGGGTGTGTCTGATATTCCTGCTGTCAGTGTTATAGTGAAGAACACAAGTTGCCAGGAGTCATCTGATAGTGGTGAAAAAAGAGAGGGCCCATACTTCGAACACCCATTGCAAAATGGGTTGCAGGGATCAGATGCCTCCATGGACTGTCATGAGATAGGCCACTGTGGTTCAAAATCTTTTGTATGTGCTTTGAATGGGGATGGATCAAGAGGATTCTTAGGGAAGACCTTTGCCCAGCACAGTCATGATGGAACACTCTCATTTTCCAACTCATTTTCCCAGTTCAGCCCCATCTCTAGTCCAGAATCTGAAGAAATCCAATGCGATGGGGTTGATATCCATCCAAAACAGAGGCCATACTTCCCTGCTGTCTCCGTGTTTATGTCTGAAGAACCCCCAATATCAGAACATCAGAAAAAAACACTGTCCTGCACCATGTTTGACAAGTGCCATAAAGTAGACTGTGATACACCTGAGCTTCCAAGAAGCAAAGAAGAATCTGTGAAAGCAGATAATACCGGGACAGAGAAGATGCCTGGTAGGAATCTCATTGACCAGAAGGACAGCAGAGATAGTTGCAATAGTCCGGTGGTCCCCACGAATGATCAAAACATTATTGAATCAAGCAGTAACTTTAAAATAGTGGCAGCGTCTAATGTGCCCACCTGTAATCCATGTGTCAAAACACCAACATCCAAACTGTCATCTTGCCTTGAGGCATTAGTTGCTCTGAATGCAAGACAGGATCCCAGTGAACCACCAATCTCTAGAGACATGTCAGTGGCGCGTGATGACAACACGAAAGTTAATCCAGTGTCCATGTCACCACCAAGTCCCAGGAGTATTGAAGCTGTGAGGTGGTTAATGAAGCCGCCTGACAGTCCCATAAGCATTTGCAGTGACAGCAGTGGCAAGCGATCCCCAGCTCAGGCAACTGGCTCACCCCCAGCCATACCAAGGGTCAGAATAAAGACCATTAAAACCACAACTGGGCAAATCCAACGCACAGTTACCAGTGTAGTCCCTGACTCGGAAAATGAGGAGGCCCAATCTGTGGAATCCTCTCCGTCCCAGAGTATGATGGTTGAGGAGGTTTACTCTAGTTTGTCTCCCGATCCTGCTCATAATGTGATACGTGATATTATTGTTGATATGCCTGTTAAAAGAACCCCTGTTTGTCCTACGCCATCCAAAGTTACTGACAACGGATTAGAGTGGAACACCAAGAGGCCAGGACCAATGCAATCCCCAACGATTTTTCATAGAACAAGCAGTCCTGTTTTGAAATCTATGCCAGTTGCCCAGCACGGGCCTTCTACACAAAAAAAGATTTCGTCAACTCAAACTGGTAATTCTACCAATACAGGCTTCCTTCCCAAGGCTATGCACTTAGCTAACCTGAACCTGGTCCCTCACAGTGTTGCTGCCTCCGTTGCGGCACGTTCAACGTCCCATCAACAGAGCCAACAACAGTCCCTGTCCACGTCTGCAGTGTGCAGTACTGTTCCGCTAGTGCATCAAGTGAAAAAAGCTGCTCCTTATCCTCGTGCTGCCATTCCTAGCACAGCAGCGGGAACGTTAAACCGGCTGTTAAGTAACGGCAACCCTTTACCCACGTATGTACCCAACCTGAGCCCACCACCTGGGTGCGACATCAACTTGCCCCCACGCGGCTATTGCTGCCTTGAATGCGGGGACTCGTTTGGGGTAGAGAGGAGTCTGTCCTATCATTATGGCAGGAGGAGTGTGCACATTGAGGTAGCTTGCACCCACTGTGCCAAGACCATGGTGTTCTTCAACAAGTGTGCTTTGTTGGCACATGCCAGAGAACATAAGAACAGAGGTGTGGTGATGCAGTGCACACAGCTCATCATGAAACCTATAGCGGAGGGGCAGATATTTGCACACACAATGTCGGAGTCCTCTGTACACGTGGGCTCCCACGTGCCCCCATCGTCCTCTCCTAAAAGCCAACCAGTCATGCCCCTCTATCCAGACAAAGTCAACAGTCACAGACTCTCCTGCCTGGAGTGTGACAAGCAGCTTTCCGACTACAGAGCGCTTGCAGGTCATTACCAGAGGCCGTCAGAAGATATTGATGGGCTGGTGAGTATAGATCCGTTTAAAATTGTTGAAATGTTAATTACAGAGAAATGAGTACTTCTGAATGTTCTGCTTTCTGTACTTTTAATCACATAGATGTGCAAGGTGTGCTCAATGCTGCTTCCTAACAAGTGCAGCTACTGGGCTCACCAGCGTATTCATACACACAAGTCCCCTTACTGCTGCCCTGAGTGTGGTGCGCAGAGTCGCTCCGTGGACATACAGAAGCATGTTAAAGAGAACTGTCTTCACTATGCGCGAAAGGCCGGATTTAAGTAAGTTAATACTGTTTATTCCTTCGTTTAGGAGCTTAAAGGGGACTCAGTGGAAATATAAAACCGTGTGATGCTTTTGTCTACATTTTGTAAATGCTTTGCTTTCTCAGGTGTCTTCACTGTGATATGATTTTCATGTCATTTAATGTGCAGAAGAGTCACATTGAGGAAAAACACTGTGAGGTCTTCTATAAGTGCACCATCTGTCCAGTTGCCTTCAAGTCTTCTGATGGATGTCAAACGCATTTGACGACTAATCACAATGCCAGCAAAGTGTCTCCTCAGTGAGTTTGTGTAACCATGTCGACGTTGTGCATTTCTGTACAGTCAGGAGTGCATGTCAACGACTCTTGAGCAGTTATCACATTTTGTCTTCTTAAAATCTTCTCCATGAAACAATGATGGGTTAATCAATCATCCCTATATTTAATTGAAAATGGTTCGAAGACATCTTATCAAATGTTAAAACTGAGAGGTATTGTTTTTGGGAAAATACATGCCCATTTTGAATTTGATGCCAGCAACATGTTTGAAGAAAGTTGGGACAGGACCATGTTTACCACTGTGTTCCATCACCTCTTCTTTTAACAATACTCTGTAAGCGTTTGGGAACTGAGACCAATTGCTGCAGTTTTGAAAGTTAAATGTATTCCCATTGTTGCTATGTATAGGATTTCAGCTGCTCAACTGTTTGGGGTCTCCTTTGTCGTGTATTTAATTTCATAATGCGCCAAATGTTTTCAATGGATGACAGGTCTGTTCAGAACACAATCTCTTACTACAGAGCCATGCTGTTGTAATACGTGCAGAATGTAGTTTGGCATTGTCTTGCTGAAATAAGTAAGGACTTCCCTGAAAAAGATGTTGGCAGCTAGACCATGTCTACCCTTTCATGTCTACCCATGTGCTGGTTGGCAGCACATGTTGCACCAAAACCTCTATACAGTCAGGTCTGGAAATATTTGGACACTGACACAATTTGAATACATTTGGCTCTGTACGCCACTGCAATGGATTTGAAATCAAACAACAAAGATGCAATTGAAGTGCAGACTTTCAGCTTTTATTTAAGGGCTTGAACAAAAATATTGCAGAAATGTTTAGGAATTACAACCCTTTTCATACCGACTCCTTATTTCAGGGGCTCAAATGTAATTGGACGAATTAACACAATCGTAAATACAGTTTTGACTTTTAATACTTTATCAAGAAACCATTGCAGGCAATTACTTCTTGAAGTCTGAAACGCATGGACATCACCAACACTGGGTGATGCTTTCCAGGTATTTTCTACAGCTGTCTTTAGTGGTTGGTTGTTCGTGGGTCTTTCTGCCTTACATTTTGTCTTCAGTAAGTGAAATGCATGCTCGATCGGGAGATAGGATTTTTGATTTGGCCATTGCAGAATATTTCACTTCTTTGCTCCTGTCATTGTCGCAGTATGTTTTGTGTCATTGTCCATCTGTAAACTGAAATGCTGTTCAATCACTTTTGCTGAATTTGGCTTATTCTGAGCAGACAATGTATCCCTATACACTACAGAATTCATCCATCTGCTTCTGTCTTCTGTTAAATCATCAATAAACACTAGTGATCCAGTGTCATTGGAAGCCATGCATGCCCATGCCATCACACTGCCTCCGTCGTGTTTTACAGATGATGTTTCATCTGTCCAAAGAATGCTGTTCCAAAACTGGGCTGGCTTTTTTAGATATTTTTTGGCAAAGTCTAATCTGCCCTTTCTATTCTTGAGACTTATGAATGGTTTGCACCTCGTGGTAAACCCTCTGTATTTGCTTTCATGAAGTCTTCTCTTTATGGTAGACATGGATAATGATTTGCCTACCTCCTGGAGAGGGTTCTTCATTCGGCTTTATGTTTTGAAGGGATTGTTCTTTACCATGGAAAGGATCCTACTATCATCCACCACTACGGTCTTCCGTGGACGTCCTGGCTTTAATGTGTTGCACAGCTCCAGTGCATTCAGATTTTTCTCAGAATGTACCAAACTGTTGATTTGGCCACTTCTGCAATCATCTCTGATGGATAATTTTTTTTCAACCTAAGGATGGCCTGTTTCACTTGCATTGAGAGCTCCTTTGACCATCTGTTGTAGGCTCACAGCAACAGCTTCCAATTGCAAATGTCACACCTGGAATCAACTCCAGACCTTTCACCTGCTTAATTGATGAAGAAATAACGAAGGAAAAGCCTGCACCTGTCCATGAAACTGCTTTTGAGTCAATTGTCCAATTATTTTTGGTCCCTTGAGAAAGATGGGGCTAAATACAACAGCTGTAAATCCTAAACCCTTCCTCCAATTTGGATGTGAATACCCTTAAATTAAAGCAGAGAGACCTCACGTTAACCCCATGTTCATTACTTTATTCATTATTTATGTAAACAGCCAAAAACATGTCAGTATCCAATTATTTCTGGACCTTACTGTATATTTTGCAGCATTAATGATGACTTCACGGATGTAAAGTCACCTATGCCATGTGCACTAATGCACCCCCATACCATCACAGATGCGGGCTTTTGAACTGGGTGCTGATAAGAAGCTGGATATTCTGACTTTAGTCCGGAGGATGCAGTGTCCTTGATTTCCAAAAATAATTTCAAATTTAGATTTTTCAGACCACAGGACAGTTTTGCACTTTGCCTCAGTCTATCTGAAATGAGCTTGGGCTCAGAGAAGGCGACAGCGTTTCTGTATTTTGCATATATTAGGTCTCTTCTTTGCATCGTAGAGTTTTAACTTGCATTTGTGGATGCAGCGACGTACTGTGTTCACAGACAAGGATTTTCGGAAGTGTTCATGAGCGCATGCAGTGATTTCTAATACACAATCGTGTCTGTTTTTAATGCAGTGCCATCTTAGGGAATATTGGCCATCCAATATTGGTTTTCAGCCTTCTCCTTTTCATACAGGGATTTCTCTGAGTCTTTTAATTATGTTATGTTCCGTAGTTGATGAGATCCTCAAACTACAATTTTATGTTGAGAAAGGTTATTTTTAAATGTTTTCCCGCAGTATCACATAGTGGTGAGCCGCTTAACATCCTCACTTCTGACAGACCCATCCTTTCTGGAATGATCTTTTAATACCCATTTTTGTCATTGTGCTGTTGCCATTTGACATAATTAGTTGTGTGAAATTCCACCAGGTTTAGTTCTTTAGCATTATACAACTTTTCCAGTCTTTTTTTATTATCTGTGTCCGAACTTTTTTTTTATTTGCTGCTGGCTTTATATTCAAAGTGGGAGTATTTTTCAAGAAACCATAAAATATCTGTTTTAATATTTGTTGTGTTATCTTTGTTCTGTTTTATATTGAATATAGGGTTTAAATGATTTCGATGTCATTGCGTTGTGTTTTTATTTAGATTTTACACAGCTTTCCAACTTTCTTGGAAACAACAGGGTTGTATATAAAATATTTCAATTGGATTACGTTTACAGCTATTCCTTTTTATCCACAGGTTTAATACTTGATGAAAGCACTTTTGATAGACAACTGTTATAAATCATTTTTAAAAAGCTGCTTACTCTTAGGGCTATTCATTTGATTGGCAGCTACTAAAACTTTTTGCACACAAAGGGAGTGGGGGTGTAAAGGGACGCAATTGAGATTTGTTTTTTCAAATGGTACCATTTTAAATGTTTAAATCAATAGGTGAAAAGGTCAGTGTGTTCTTTTAAGATTTGAAGGCTGCAAAATGTGTGTGCAAGGGGTGTGTGGTCTCAGTATTGACTGCATTTGCGTCCCCACCTTCGTTTCATATGATTGCTTTTAATGTTTTACATTTTCTAATTGAGTTTTTCTTTTGCAGGTTAATCTTTAAATGTTCATGTGAGACTATGTTTAAGAAAAAGCAGTTACTGTTTCAGCACTTTCATCAGAATGCCAAAAAGTTTGCTACCTGCGTGTTCAAGTGCCCTGAGTGTACCGCAGTCTTCACCCAAAAGCAGCTGTTAATGCAGCATTTCAAGGTATGATGTCATCAACCACATATTCAACCTAGTTGCAATATGACAGTCAATGTTTATTCTGGAGCTCTGGCCAAGGTCACACTCCTTCACTCTGCTATTGAATGGACAATGACTGCACCTATGTCTGTAGGAGTATTTAGTTTCAGTACAGTTAAGTCTAAGGCAATTTGTTGCAATATGAAATATTACTAGCAGGGACATCACTAGACCCAGGCTTTCAAGGCTCTGGACAAATGAGTGTTTCCAGGGAAAACATTTGATGAGCTACATTTGACAGGCTAACGTGGGTGTTACCAGATCCGGTTTAGCCTGTTGTTCAGCCCTAAATGTTTTGTTAGCAGACTTTATTTCAGCTGGATTGTTTATAAAGAAATGTTCTAAGAGGGTGTGCACACTTATGCAACGAGGTTATTGTAGTCTTGTATTCCCCTCAAAGATTTCAGTTTGTTTATCAATTGTTCACATTAAAAGTGGAAAAAGTTGTGACATTTCTTTTCTCAATGTTTTACATCACAAAAACCTGGCATTTTAACCGGTGTGTAGACTTTTATATCCTTCGTATATAAAGTATGTCACAGAGGGGCGTCCAGTAGAGAGCAGGATTTGGGGTACCACCTTTGCCTAATTTTGAGCAGTTTCATTGGTGTAGCTTAAATGTAAATGAACAATATAACTTTTTCACAATTGCTTTCATGGACATTACATTTCCATAATGCAGGAAGCTTAATTTCAGTAAACACATAATTCTATAACCCATCTTAGAATCCTTAAATCCATTAATTTATCATATTAGTCCTGTCCAATAATTAACAAAATTATAATAACAGCAAATACTGGATATGTACTGTAGCAAAAAGGAGAACACTTACAACACATTGATGCTTGATGTTGTACGAAGTAACTGCAAAGTGGTTACTTGTTGTGACCAAACTTCTGATAAGATCCAGTATTGAGAAATAATGACGTGTGCTCCGGAGACAGAAAAATTATTTAGGGAACAAGTGACTCTGCCTTTTTTGTTCTTTAAAGTAGATGTTAACCACGGACTGACCTGGGCTCTTTTGTAAATTCTGTTTATCGCAGGGGGTACATGGAGGAATTTTCAAAGCGGAGATGGAGAAAAGCACAAAAACAGAGATAACTGCACAGCACCAAGAGGTTACCATAGCAATCCACCAGCCCAAGGTAAACACTGGAACCAGAAGGAGGGCCAACTTGGCTGCTCAGAATCGAAAGCTGCATGTGAAGAATGCTGGCTGGACCTGTGGAGAGTGCTTGCATTGGCTGCCTGATCGAGAAACCTACGTTTTTCACATGAGGAACAGCCATGGGAAGGTATGGAGTAATTTGTTTCTTTACCTTAGTTAGTAAAACGTAAATGTTTGAAAAAGGCAGAAATAAGCTGTGACTAAGTCTGTTCCTTTGCCTCATTTTCATCGACTTGAATGTACAGCAAAAACATACATTTTGACTTCAGTGTCCCAATACTTATAGAGAGTACTGTCAAAACCAAACAGTTCTTAACTAGCCAAGTGAATCTCCCTGTCTGAATCCAATTGAGCTTGTCTTACACATGCTAAAGACAAAAATGAAAGGGAAAAATATCCCAAACAAGCAGGAACTGAAGTAGGGATTGGCATGGATAGTTGACTATTCGAATGCCTGAAATTAATGTAGTATTCATGTACTTGTGTGCGTATAAAATGTTGCCCCCCTTTTTCTACATAGGTATTTCTTTGTTGAAATAGACCTGAATGTTATTTTTCTAGATAGTAATAAAATTCCAATCTCAAATTTTTACGTATGACAATATACCATGACATTAAAAAAAATATTAGTTTAAGTTGTTTTTATAACAAATATTCCTGAAAATGTGGTGGAAATTTTTCTTTTAATTTCTGAATGGTTTATTGTATCATTTGAAATTCATAGTATACATACCCAAAAAAGAATGGCACTGTCAAGATACCTTTGGAGTTTACTGTATTCCAGTGTTCTATAATTACAGTCTCCTCAAAGTATTGGAACGACTAGGCAAATTCCTTTGTTTCTGCTGGTCACTGAAGACATTTGGGTTTAAGAGCATACGATGAGTATGAGACAAGAGTTCAGAACTTCAGCTTTCATTTCCTGGTATTCATATCTAGATGTGTTAAAATACTTAGGACATATCATCATTTGTATTAGACCACAGCATATTTAGGTGAGCAAAAGTAATGGAAAAAATAATCTTAAAGTAAATAACATTTCATATTTGGTGGCATAACCCCTGCTTGCAATAACTGCCTCAAGCCTGCGACCCATCGATATCACCAAACTGTTGCATTCTTCATTTGTGATGCTATTCCATGCTTTTACCGCAGCTTCTTTCAGTTCTTGTTTGTTTCGCAGTGTTTTTCCCTTCAGTGTCCTCTTAAGGAGGTGAAATGCATACTCTATTGGGTTAAGGTCAAGTGATTGACTTGGCCAGTCTAAAACCTTAAATTTTTTTCCCCCTGATGAAGTCCTTTGTTTTGTTGGCCGTGTGCTTTGGGTCATTGTCCTGTTGCATGATAAACTTCCTCCCAATTAGTTTCAATGCCTTTCTCCATAAATTGGCAGACAAAATGTTTCTGTACACTTCTGAATTCATTTTGCTGCTACCATCATCAGTAAATATTAATGACCCTATTCCAGAAGCAGCCATGCACGCCCAAGCCATGACATTACCTCCACCATGCTTCACAGATGAGCTTGTATGCTTTGGATCATAAGTAGTTGCTTTCTTGATGGCCTTTCCATCACTTTGGTAGAGATTAATCTTGGTCTCATCAGTCCATAAGATTGTGTTCCAAAACTTTTGCGGCTCATTTATACTTCTTTGAACAGTGGCTTGTGATACCTTCACCCCTGCACTGTGAAGGTCGTTGTTGATGTCACTCACTGATGTTTTGGGGGTTTTCTTCACAGCTCTCAATATTATCTGTCATCAACTACTGTTGTTTTGGCTGACCTGTTTGACGTCTGTTGCTCAGTACACCAGTAGTTTCTTTCTTTTTCAGGACATTCCAAATTGTTGTGCTTGATATGCCCAATGTTTGTCCAATGGCTCTGGTTGATTTTCCTTATTTTTCTCAGCTTCACAATGGCTTGCTTTTCTCCCATAGACAGCTCTCTGGTCTTTATGTTGGTTTATCCTATTTAACAAGAAATGCAGTCTTAATAGGTTCCAAGGATGGAAACTTAGACTAGTTATGCAGAGCTATTTAATATTTGAACAATCAACCTAAAAGGCAACACCTGGGCACCATGTCAGTCACATGTTCCAATCGTTTGGCTCACTTGAAAAATGGGTGGGACAAAGGGTGGTCTGTACTGAGTTGTTTAGCGCATCTAGATGTGAATACCAGGAAGTGAAAGCTGAAATTCTGAACTCTTCTCATACTCATCTTCAGTGAACAACAAAAACAAAGGCATGTTCCTTTACCATTCCAATATCTTTGGAGAGGACTGTATTTGATATAATAATTATCCTCCACAATACCAAATATTTTGTGAAGATTGTTGCACACTCTGAATAAATATATTGTCTGGGTACTTATGCGATTCTTTAAATTCCTTTAGTGGGTTTGTTGGATTAGCGTCCCATAGACCCTGGTAAGGTTTAGAATAGTGGTGTTGTAACTCTTGTCTTTGGTTATGACACACATCTGTATAATGTCAGAGGATCACTGGGTACTCTGACCATCTGTTCAACTGACTAAACCAGTAAGGTTATCTGACCTTTGTTCCTTAGGAATGTCGTAGTTGGGGGAAGGTAGGGGCAATTGGCCCTTTAGGTAAACACAACAGTAAACATTATGGTAGGAAGGATAAGGTGGGGGGACAACCTGCCCTTTGGGTAAAACTTGTGACATAAGACAGCTGGGTAGCATCTTACCACACCCCTTTTAACTGTAATAAATACTGACTGTTCATATAATTTCCTTTAGAGGCTCCTCGAATGGTTCTCTGTAAGCGTTTGACATGTCTCTCTATTTGCTAATGAACTGTTAATTGTGCCATGAGAATTTTGTCTCAGACACTCTTAAAGGAGTGAGAACAATCTATGGAATTTCCATCACAGTTCTTCCACTTTTTTGGGGAACCCTCTAATCAGGGACTTATTTAGATGTGGGACATCGGGTGGGTGCAATTAATTATGAGGTACAAGAGAAAACAATCAGGCTTCGGACGTTGTAGGTTAAGATTTAAATTCCCCTGGTTGAGAATGTAGTTGTTCCAGGCCTTATATGCTGTGCACAATATTAACCGGAGGGTTTCTTCTCATCCCTTGATTGACATTTTTGTGTATATTTTGAATTCTCTGTGCTTTTAGTCACTGAAGAGATATCCATGTCGACAGTGTGAGAGGTCTTTCAACTCCTCTACAAGTTTGAGAAGACACATTCGCAATGACCATGATGCAAAGAAGAAAACCTTTACTTGCTGGTGAGTACATTATTGTTCTTTCTGAAAGATTGGGGCAACTGTCTGTGGTTGCCCCCTCAGTATGTCTACTGAAAATGCTGAAACCTTTTAAACAACAGTAATTTGACTGTTTTTAGTACATGATATAATCTATTATTTTTTACAGGTATTGCACAGATAAAATGACAACATTCACCACAAGTATCATGTTGAAGAATCACATCAGTTTGATGCATGGGATCAAAAATCCAGACTTCAGTTTAATGTCAAAATCTGCCCCCCAGGATTCCAGCAAGAAATTGGGAGAGGTAATTATTATTTTTTTTCTAGAAATGCGAGTATTTATATTTATGTTTATCTGTTTAATTTCAGCATTTTACAAATTGTGAAAGCAATTTCAAAACAACATTCTAACTTGCAGATTTCAAAGAGAGCTGCCGTGCAGTCTAAGGAAGAGGGACACCATGGTGCTGTTCATGAAGGCTCCTCTGTAAAGCGTCTAAAACCTCATTTTCGCTGCTTTAAGTGTGGATTTACAACGCAGGATGGTCCACATTTCCGGCAACACATTCCTCAGCATAAAACCGATGGAAACACTCCCCAATGCCTTCACTGTGGATTATGTTTTGCATCTCTCCTATCTCTCAACAGACACATGTTTATTGTGCACAAAGTCAAGGAGCCAGAGGAAGACAAAGAAACAATGGATGTGGAGTATGAGACCAGTAATAAGCAGGAAGAGGATGTGGGTAAAGCAGGGGTTGTGGTTGAGAGTGAGAACGTTCCACACCTATTAGTTAAATCTGAATATTCATGTGCAGAGGATTCAACCAGGTTGCACCGTGAAACTGCAGTAGTCAATTCCCATCCCACACACAGCTCTCATCTAGAGATTCATGATTAATGTAATTAAGTAAAATGTCATTTTTGATTGCAATTTGAAACTTTAAGCAGCTATCTCTGTTTCTTTCGTTTATTTTAAAAATTCTGATGCTTGAAATACTGCACAAAAGTGGTACTTTTTTTGACACCTTATATGACACCACAAACTCAATTTTGGCCAGGTGTACATTAGGCTATAAGAAGTGATTTTAAAATGCTAATTTGAAAGGTAACACCATTTACCCACTTGGCTCAAAATCATAATGTATGGAGCATAGGTCCCTCTTCTCACAAGGAACACATTAACCTCAGGGACCCAAAAGGTATGCGATAATGAATTTTCTGCCCCAAAATACTTTTATTTACAAAAAATCCAAATACTGTCAATAAATGATTCTTCATGAATCTCTATATGCCACATCTATTGACAAGCATCACTCCATGCAATATTTTACAGATTGGTACCTAAAATGAAATGGCTGCTATTAACCAATAACCTTCCAGATAGGTGTGGTTATGAATTTGTCGGCCTGTTTGTATGTAAATTAAAAATGTAACCTGATTTTGTTGAAATTTCGGTGAGTATTGTATATTGCAATAGAGAGCTATTTACAAAATTACACTATTTGGCCAGATGGTGAAGCCATTTCAAGAGCTTGCAAATAGCAAGGTCATTCACCACACCCTGCTTTGTTTAAAGTCATGAAATTTGGTACGTAGGTCTGAGGACCTAATCAGGAAATACGTTATTGCATGCTAATCACCATTGCAGGGATTAGAAATTACAACGTAGTCAACTGGGTGGGACTTGTGACTTTGGATCCCTCCTGATAATCCAGTTGATCATTAGCTTATTCCTCCTAATGAGCTTAGAGGAACAGTCACATAATCGCCCTTTGTTTAATGGTTCCTCGGTTGTTAAAAATGTCTCACCTTATCAAACAGTGAACTCATCCCGCCTCAGACTGATTACTACCAATCCCAAGTGCACCTGAGCTAAGTCTTTGGGGAGGAACCATTGATTTGCTGGCAAGGTAATTATACACTTTTAGATGGAAGAACATGGGCATGTCGTGTTTACATGTTTAAAGCAGTTTATTTACTTTTATATAAAATGTAATTCTAAGCAATGGTTATTATACATTAATTTCTTTTTTATATTTTACCTGGGCCAGCATGTTTTGCATTATACAGTGTGTATGACTGTGTATATGTACAATGTATTAATGTGTATGTATATAGACATTCACACACACACAGCAACCACACCCACCTATTAAGGCACAGTTTGGTTTATTTTCATTGTCTTGTGTCTCCAGTTAGCTTATCCTGAAGACACCCTGTGACATGACATTTGATTTGATAGCCTAATGACAATGTATTTACTTTAGCTTTTGGTAACCATATCATATGCTTGGTTTAATATTTAAGTATTCTTTGCCTTACTAAATAAGTGGTGCTTCAGGTAGGTCAAGGCAATACTAATGGTAGGTAACAGTATTGCAACCTCTATCATTCTGTGCATTGATATTTACAGTGACCTAGGTAATTATATCAATACCAAAAAATGTTTAACATTCTTTTATTGTAAAAGCGGGTTAAACCACCAAAACAGCACTTTTATTTACATACGTGTTGGAGTTGAATGCCTTGCTACATTTTATTTTATACTCTAGTCTTGCTTTTATCGGTTGATGAAAGTGAGCAATTATTCATTTGAAATCGTCATCCATGTTTTTTGTGATCGTTGGTGACTGTTCATTGATTTTTAGAAAGCATCTGCTTTGCAAGCAGCGTGCTAAGGCAATTGGAAGAGCAGTGATTCAATGTCAACGTTTGTAGCATGTTTGAGTGCATGTGAAGAAAAAAAAGCTGCAGTGACCTGTACAGCTTTTCCTACCTCCACGGTATATGGCAGTGATTGTTAAACTTCAGATGCATTGGGAGATGTCACTTTTTTGTGTTGCTACAATGTAAAATGTATTGTTATTATTCTCAATGTATTATCTCCCACAATACTAGATTTTATAAATTACTTTGGAGATTTATATTTATAGTCACATTGACTTATCTTTTGAAATTTCTATTTAAGTGCTGTTTAAAATGTTCATTTCTTAGGGGTTAGGCTATTTCATAGTGAGTGTCCATCCTGAAGACAGAGCCACTGTTAAACTACAGTGGCTGATACAAACCCTTATACATCTCAGTGTTTTTATATAGGCTGTCAAGAAAAATTTGTACTTTTGATAATATACAAAATATTAAAGACTTGTAAGCTAACCCATGTACACAGTAGTTAATGAACCTTTTTAGCAGCATTTCTTAAGCCATCACATGTATTCAACCTGCATTGGCCATTGTGCCTTGCTGTAATGTTTACTTCAATAATTGCAAATAAACATGTACATGTCAGCATTAACGTGCCTTGTGCTGAAATGATATGGCTCATATCCCTTCCTGATGATAATATAAGCCTTCGCCAATTTGTCTCAGAAGCTTTCAAGAGACCTTAAAACAGATATTTATGGAACCAGTGACATAATGATCAGCCATAACATTATGACCACGGACAGGTGAATTAAATAACACTGATTATCTCATTATCATGGCACCTGTCAGTGTGTGGGATATATTAGGCAGCAAGAAATCATTCTGTCCTCAAAATTGATGTGTTAGGCAGGAAAAATGGGCAAGCATAAGGATCTGAGCAACTTTGACAAGGGCCAAATAATGATGGCTAGATGACTGGGTCAGAACATCTCCAAAACTGCAGCCCTTGTGGGGTGTTCCTGTTCAGCAGTGGTCAGTACCTATCAAAAGTGGTACAAGGAAGGAAAAGCGGTGAACCAGAGGCAGGGTTGGGCTTGGCCAAGGCTCATTGATGCATGTGGGGAGCAAAGGCAGGCCTCTGTGATCTGATCCAACAGATGAGTTACTGTACCTCCAATTGCTGTTAAAGTTCATGCTGGTACTGATAGAAAGGTTTCAGAACACACAGTGCATTGCAGATTGTTGTGTATGGGCTTGCGTAGCCACAGACCAGTCATAGTGCCCATGTTGACCCTGTCCACTAATAAAAGCGCCTACAGTGGGCACATGGGCAACAGAACTGGACTACGGATCAATGGAAGATGACCTGGTCTGATGGATGGTGTTTCCTTTTTTGTCACATTGATGGCTGCATGTGTGTGCGTTGCTTACCTGGAGTACTCGTACCACCTGATGGCATTGGACTCTTTCAGCAGGATAATGTTCCCTGCCACAAAGAAAACATTGTCAGGAATGGTTTGAGGAACATAACGAGTTCAAGGTGTTGACTTGGCCTTCAAATTCCCCAGATCTCAATCCAATCAAGCATCTGTAGGATGTGCAGGACTAACAAGTCTGATCCATGAAGACACCCCCTCACAACTTACAGGACTTAAGGGATCTGCAGTTAACGTCTTGGTGCCAGATACCACAGC
Organism: Esox niger; assembly: GCA_016801105.1. Taxonomy (NCBI): domain Eukaryota; kingdom Metazoa; phylum Chordata; class Actinopteri; order Esociformes; family Esocidae; genus Esox; species Esox niger. The sequence goes on along the minus strand of JACXGJ010001017.1, from coordinate 29,050 downwards.
ACACCTTCAGAGAGTCTGTGCCTCGACAGGGCAGGGCTGTTTTTGCGGCAAAAGTGGGACCTACCCAATATTAGGAAGGTGGTCATAATGTAATGGCTGATCGGTGTATAATTGATGTGTAATTTTTTTTATTTGATCAATGTATAAATTGTATTAGACACTAGATTACTGGTCATTCATGCTATTGTAGTACTGCATAAATCTCCCATAGCTCCTTTCATAAAAAATATTTTATCTCATAATACATTTCAGATAAAGGAAAGACATTTACATACCTTGACATTTTTGTTTAATCTTTATATTTTACTGCTATGCTCTATAGAAACAAATGTAATAAGGCATTTGGCAAAATAGATTAAACAAAAATGTAAAAATGAAATGTATTACGAGATAAAATGCTTCTTTGACTATTATGTTTCAATCTGTAGTTGAACCCCTGCAATTTGTGAAAGTTATTGTCACCAGCTGTTCTCTGGTTAACACCAGAATGTGTGGCTTATTGCATGCACTGCAATACACAAATGCCTGATACTGGCAAATTCAGGTTGAGTGTGACAGTCACTGTGAATTTCTTTTTTATACAACACATGGTGAACAACTGGTGATAGTGAATGATTTCTTAGGTCTATCAGCAATTTCTGCATTAATTTTCAGACATTTTAATGATACACAGGGCCATTTTGGAAATAAAAGGAACAATGTCTTCTTTTGAATCTACTCAAAATGTCTACTAGATGTTGATGTGAAATCGAATATTTAACATTTGGTAAAAGTGTTTCTACACAGCTTTTATTACAGGCTTTTTGGGTACTGAATGTTCACCATTCAGATATGACAACACATTATACATAGTCCCCAATTTCAGAATGTAAACAAAAGCGACCGTTGTAGTACACTTTTGGTATAGCATTTGGTGCAAACGGGCACTCACATCTTACCCTACGAGTTCCAGAGTCTGCTGGTTTTATGTTCTACCTCATTTATTGTTCTCATCTGGTGTCTGAGATCCAAATAAGTCCCTCATTTGAGGGAAAAACTGGAATGGATCTGACTTCAGGGTCCAGAGTTGGGTTTTAGGGGTATTAACCATTAGTCTGAAATGACTAGTTATCAGGCAATTTAAAAAGATTCTAGTATAATTTGCCACCATCCAATTGCAATTGTTATGTTGGCCACCTTGTCCACCAGAAAGAGGTTGGTAACCCATCCAACTGATGGGTTTAATTTTCCATGTTTTCTGGTCATTTTAAAGCATTTTTAATAGTGCCCTTGCACCTCTAAAGCTGTTGGACCACAACTCATCCTTTGTTCAAAGTCATTTAAAGGGATATAATGTACGATACAAAATGTATGTTGACTATTACAAAAAGTGTTCATCAGCTGTCTAAATGATACAGTATAAGGCCTCTTGCAACAAACGGGCCATTAACAACTGATATCTCTGTAAAACCATCAGTACATTCTACACCCACGTGCACAGCCCATTGCAGCTTAGAATTGATCACTTTTTGTTGCTCCATAACTCAGGGTGATGTTTTAGTGCTCATTGCAACCAACATTTTAAAGATATTTCCCTCTTGTGGGTTTTATAAACAGAATATTTTAGTATTCTGACAATGTACTGTATTTATTTGACAATAATTTTTTACAATTGCTACAATTGATTTGATTTCCTTTTTCAGCACGGTCATGTTAACACAATGTTGCTTACTCTACACATATTTGTGTCTATATTAAAATCATGCTATCGCTTCATGTTTTTTGACAATTAAAACATTTTTTTTTTTTTATGTAAACCTTTTTCCGCAGATGTTAATTTTGCAATACCCTTATTCTGAAGGATTCCAGATTTCGCTCAAGGATTCCGGAAATACTTAATTCTTGTTTTTGTCACACTGACCGAATCTCTGACCCAACGCGGCCTAGATGCCGCTCATAGTAATGTGCGGTTTTCCGTGTAGTGGCAAAACACGAAGAGCAGTAGAATTAAAGGAATATTTCCAACAGAATACAGAAAGAAGAGTTCACATTGTAGGCGATGGAACGTTGGGAATTGAGAAGAACGCGGTATACTCAGGTAGGCTAAAGTTAGTAAATACTGTAACGTTATTGTAACAGTGGTTAGTTAGCTAGCTTTTGTCTGATACTTGACGTTGCCATGTATTGTACTTTTTAATTCTGATGCTTATTAGCGTTTGTCGAAACAGAAGTTAGACTTTATTCCTTATTAGCTATATGTTTTCAATGTACGAGATAAACCACACGTCCCTAGAGGATGCTGTTCTCAATCTGCCGTATTCAAACTAGCCACAAGGTGGTGATGGGGAAACCATCACCCCAAATAACCCCAGTTACCCCAAACTACCACCCCCCCGAAAATTCCACAAACAAATACCTATATATGGCCAGAGTGACAGACACCAGTATCAGATTCCATAAGCAAACATATATTATATCAAGCTAAGAATCTATGCATTATTCTTATTGAAATGTTTTGATTCAAAACAATTTCCAGCTCACTAACATTGTTAATACATGATTCACAGATTCCCAGATTGAAAAGAATGTGAGAGGATCTTTAAGAGCTGAAGTGGAGAGGTTGGTGTACTGCCCATAGATTATATCTAACATTGCTGCCTTTCAGTTTGTAGGAACAAATTGTATTTGTTTGGAAGTTGAACATGAGAATTAATGAGAATTCTGGTTTTATTGCATTAGAAGAGTCAATAAAGAGGATATAGTGATTCTGGATTCATTGAACTACATCAAAGGTAGGTAAACTAAACGTTTTTCATTTGATTAATTATGATTTAGATGCAAAATTATATCAGTATTTTTTTTAATGCAGTTATACATTTTGTCAGACCACATGGGTGGCTGTGGAATTATTGTGATTTCTCTACATACCGTTTACCTGAACTAAACATGTTGATATTGGTATGTTTCTTTTATTATTATCCCTTAGGTTACAGATATGAACTTTTTTGTCTGATCAAACACACACAGACGCCACATTGTCTGGTATGTAAAATGTTATTTGTGGGAAAATATGACCTTAGTGAAGTGTTTGCACTGCCACTTGTTCATTGCGTGCAAGTTGGGGTTGGCTAACAGTATCTTTACCAGGCTGCGTGGAGTGTATGTTTTAAACATACAATTATTCGTATTCTGATTATGTAGTTAAGAGGTTTGCCACTATTCAGAATGTTATTAATAATACAATAATAATTTATTTATTAATTGGTGACACTGGGATTGACCTCTTTACTTGACCATATGAAGGTTTACTGTTTGACGTCTGCAGAAGTGAGCTCAAAATGGAATACACAAAGGGATGCTGAAGAGCAGTACACCCAGGATATGTAAGTACATTTGGCCAAGTTACAGTTGTTTGCTTTTCCTTGGATGTTTTTTAGTTTGGCTCACTTGATTTATTGGAGCTAGATAATGGCATGTTCATTGAACTATCTTGTACTCAATAAGTTAATAAAGGAGTGTATGAAACCCACAGCCAATTCATATTTTAACATAGCATTGGTGCATATGGTTTGCATTTGTTATGTTATGCTTATAGTAGATTGTATGTATGAGGGAACGTTTTGGTAAAATATTTTCCATTTGTCAATGTGACTTGCAGACTCAAGGTTTTTGGTTTTACTTTCACAGCCTAGATGCGCTGGTTCTCAGATTTGAACCTCCAGACTCCAGGAACCGATGGGATAGCCCACTTTTCACCATTCAGAAAGAAGATACACTTCCATTTGAAGCCATATCTGATGCTATCTTCAAAAGAACCCCCCCCCCTCCTAACCAGTCGACACAAAGTGTAAGAGAAACTTCTATGAACATTTGTATGTAAACAAAGCATACTTCTAGACAAATCCAAAATTTTACTGTAACACTATATATTTAATACTTTTTGAGTGCATTGTTAAATGTGACAAATGTCACATTTAACAATGCATTTACATTAAACATCAATACCTCAGCTGATCTTGAATGTAGATCTTTTTAATACATTTAATAATTATTAAGAAAACAAAGGTTCAGTGTCAAAGGTGTGCATATATTTATATAGTGTGATAAAGTGTATAAATTACCTGTAAAACCCTTTTTACTACCAAATATTAGTAGACAAAACATACTATGGTAAAGGTTGAGCACACAGGGAAATATACACTGGATGTCAAAATGCTCCCTTAGTGAAAATGGTGCTTTCGTGAATGTAAAGGCTAAAATTAAGGCAAATTAGATCTTTTTTCACCTTATCTAGAGACCAACAATAGGTAAGTATAATATAATAAATAGATAATTCCTCAGAAGAAAAAGTATTCACATTTCATATGTATAGAGTTTATTTGCCCACAAATGACAACACTAAGTTATTATGATTATCCCTCATTAAAATCAACTCTTGCTTTAGGATTTCCTGGAAGGTTTCTTGTTTATAATATTATCAGGTTTCTTGGTTCAGATAATAATTACGATCCACTAGGAGCTATCAAAAGATCTATGGGGTCTTATTGTTGAAACGGAAAAATCAGGAGAGCGATAAAGAATTTTGAAGACATTACATATATCATGGAACAATGTGAAGACATCAATAAGAGGTGGAGGCCAAACAGCACAACCAGAACATTGTCCCTGTTATGGTCTGAGACAAAGGTTGAACTTGTTGGTTCCAAAATGTGTGTTTGGCATGAATCCAACAGGATGTACTCTGCCTAATTCTTCCAGAGTCGCTGTAGATAATGTGTGATCTTCTGGTGTAACCTAACCCTCAGAGTGCCTCAGGGAGAGTAAGACATACAAAAAGCATAATTCCTGTCAACATGTGTGAATTATGAATTATTCTTATTCATGAACTATACTAGATTATTTGCCTATCAAACCACTACCTAGCCCAGCACCGTGGTTCAGTCAGTTTTTTCTTTAATCAACAAGTAGACATTTTTATAAATCCCTCATCACTAATTATTGAAATGTACAAAGGTCACAATAATGATTAGTACATAGTAACTGAACTCTTTACACATTGTTGATAAATGTATTGTCAGGGGATTATAATATGAAGTGTTAATATGTTTTAATCTATATTTTGCAGCAACCACTTTCATCTACTAACTTCTTGTATGAGCTGGACAAAGTCACACAAGATGTGTTAATGGTGAGTTTTTCTAAAACAGTTTGCTTGGTTTCTGATTGGTTGATAGTAGGACGTTTACACAGGACAAAGAACTTATGTTCGAGTACGCTGTCCTGTTTGACAATCCTTTAGGAATTTCTCCTACCATATTTGTTCAGGGGCCGTATTCACAAAACATCTTAAAACAGCTCTAATTTTAGGACTCATACATTTTTGCTCTAAAAGTATTTCGTTTTAACGCTAAAACCGTCTCCTAAATCTGTGAAATGTTTGGGTTAGTCAAGGAGTCCTATTTCACTTAAGACCAATTCAAAAACAACCCTGAAATGGCTGCTGCCGGCAATCCGTCTTGTAATCATGTCAACATCTTCTGATGCAGAGGTATCGCCTTTTTAAAAGCTTTTGCCACTACATGGGAAACCACACATTACTATGAGCGGCATCTAGGCCGCGTTGTATCAGAGAATCTGTCAGTGTGACAAAAACAAGAATTAAGTATTTCCGGAATACTTCAGCAAAATCTGGAATCCTTCAGAATAAGGGTATTGCAAAATTAACCTGTCAGTAGAATATTACATCAAACAATAAATGCCCTCTCCAGACCCCACATTGTTTGTCAAGTTTAGGTTTCCTCTTGATGTTGGCCGACTACAAAGAAACAAATCCGACTTCATGGCCACAGCTGGACCACACGGTGTAGTTGGTGCTGCAGATGGGATGAAATGCACTAATTATTGCACCATCAAAAGATGAACACACATTTGTTTACGAGCTGCCAGACATGACGCTGACAATTAACTTAACATATCTTTACTAGTCTGTATATCATTCTTGGTTTCATGTTTAATCAGTGACACTTATTCAAATAAAAATGTAGTCTATCTTTATTTCAATGTGGCAACATGACACATCCTTCAACAGTATTGCTATGACAAATTCACTGACAGAGACCCCTCGACTATCAGCCCATCACTGTGGGCATTTTAAGAATCTATCATCCATAGCAACAGGGTCAACGCCACCCTTTCTCTTAGCTGAAGATTTCTCGCCATTCCTTAGTAAAAGTCGGTCTTAGCAGCATTGTGAATAGGTATTAAGAGGAAACTCTTAGCTAGGAGCTTTTGCTGCTTTAGTCCTTAGTAAAAGGCCTTAGTAGTCAGATAAAACATTTTTTTAATACGGCCCCAGATATTCATGCAGGAAATTGGCCTTTTATCCTGCTAAGGCCTGATTTACTTTGTTCAAAAAATACTTGAAGCAGTTGACGTGAAAATAGATGTGTTGATTAGCCACCAGTCCTTGACTACCACAACTTGAGTGGTTAGAGGTAAATGTTATTTAGGGGATTGAGGATGCTCGAGGGCTCAGCATTGGCTGTAAGACATAGCATGCTAGGACATTAGTTATTCCCTTGTTTCATTCCGGTGCACACACATTAGCGAATAGGGTGGTAGAGGATTTTGAAATAGTTTTCTGTTAAGGCTCTAATCAAGGGTTTGCTGATCTTCACATGGGTTTTCTGCCATAACCAAACCTGAGTACTGGTTTTAAATCCAGTAGGAAGGGTCAACATAATTAAAAAATGTAAAACCAAAGTAAATATAATATACTTTCACAGTGAAGTTACATCCTGAAATGAGAAAAGGTCCTTGCTCAGCGGCTGACAGTCAGGCTGCAACTAAAGTTCAACACTACTGTTGTATGCTCCTTGGGGTTTAGGGCCAGGTGTTTTGTGACAACTGCTGATGTAAAAAGGGCTTCATAAAATACATTTGATTGATTGAAATTTGCAGCAAACCCTGCAAGGCCATTTCTAATATGTTGGTGTGAGATGACTGCCTGATGTCAAAGCATATTTTGTCATGCACAGGCAAAACAAATATGCTTATTTTCCGTCTCAACATTATTTACATTTGGTGTCTGCAATGCGGTCTCTTAAAAGGATATATAGACTGTTTCTGTGATTTGTTCCAGGCGATTCTCAACTACCAGAAGACAAGTGTTGCAGGAGATCTTATTGCTGTTCCAGGAGCTACAGAAAAGATATCCTTTGCCACATATTGCTCATTCATACTCTCATCAAAAGCTGTTAAATTTAAATACTGAGTTGTTTGAGACATGCATACAGCCAACCTTTAAGCTGAGCGGTACCAGATATTAGAAGCAGCATAAAATGGAAAAATAACTTCTCCCTTTCTACCTTTATTTACATTTGTGCTCAAAGGTTTGCATACCCTTGGAGAATTGGTAATATATGAACCATTTGTAAGGAAAACAATTTCTTAGGGGATTCACATTTAACTGTAGGTCATAACAGAATGTCACAATCATAAAACAAAACATGGCAACAAAGTTTTTTGTTTTTTTTTACTGACCCCTGTACGAAAGTGTGCATACCTGTAGTTCTTAATTCTGTTTATTGCCCCCTTTAGCATCAATGTCAGCGTGCAGTCTTTTGTAATAGTTGTCCATGAAGCACCAAATTCTTACATGTGGTATAGCTGCCCATTTGTCTTGGCTAAATGCCTCCAGGTCATGCAAAGTTTGCTACTCTTGCATGAACCGCATGTTTGAAATCTCCCCAGAGTGGCTCAATGATATTAAGGTCAGGAGACTATGATGGCCACTCCAGAAAACTTCACCTTTTTCTGCTGTAACCACTGGAGGGTCAAATTGGCCTTGTGCTTAGGGTCATTGTTGTGCTTGAAAGTCCAAGAGCGTCCCATGTGCAGCTTTCATGCAGAAGAATGCAAATTGTCTGCCAATATTTTCTGATAACATGCTGCATTAATCTTGAAATTCATTTTCCCAAGATTCCCTGTACCTTTAGAGCTCACACACCCCGAAAACAGCAGTGAGCCATCACCATGTTTTACAGCAAGGATGGTATTCTGTTCACTATAGGCCTTGAAGCTGTGAGGCATGTTGTTGGGCATATTGTAACCTTTTATGGCATTGGCGCAAGTAAAGTCTTATTTCTGGAAACTCGATCATGAAGCTCATTTTTGTTAGTTTTATCATATTGTGCTCCTTGAAACAACCATATCTTCTTTTTCTAGAGCATCCTGTATTTCTCCTCCAGTTACCTGTGGGTTTTTAGTTTTGGCTGAACTCTTTCTTGGCCTACCTGACCTTGGCTTGCTATAACGAGATCCCTGAATTGTCCACTTCTTAGTTATTGAACAGTACTGACTGGCATTTGCAAGGCTTTGGATATCTTTTTATATCCCTAACCATCTTTAGAGAATTCCATTACCTTGTTATGCAGGTCTGATTGTTCTTTTCTGTACCCTGTGGCTCAGTATTTAGCCTGCTCAGCGCATCCACATGAGAGCTAACAAACTCAATGACTGTTTATACATCACAATTCGGAATTTAAATAGCCACAGGTGTGGGAAATTCACCTTTAATTGCCATTTTTACTTGTGTGTCACTTTGTGTGTCTATAACAAGGCCACTTTCCCAAGGGTAGGTAAACTTTTGATCAGGGTCATTTGGGTGATTTCTGTTATCATTATGATTTAAAAAGGAGCTGAACAACTGTGATAATAAATGGCTTCATATGATCACTATCCTTGAATATGTTTTTTTGCATGATCAGTCATTTTTAAAATCAATGCTAAAATGTCACAATTTCTGCCAGGGTATGCAAACTTATGAACAAAACTGTATACACAATATTAGAGAATACATGATCAAGTTAATCTGTACATTTGTTAATTCTTTAACCTGATGTCAAACATAGAACTAACCAGAAGTCTGAACATGGCAGAGCTCCGGAAACTACGACGCCAGTTCATCAGCTACACCAAAATGCACCCAACTGAGAACATAGAACACATTGCTAACATGTTTATACAGTATCTAAACAAGAGTATTCATTAAAGTTCTTATTTAAAAAGCTTTTTGTTTAGTTCAAGACAGTTATTCGAAATGCCTTGTATGTTTGTCTCAGTATTTTTGATGGATCTTTGCTGTTAACATTGTAGCCGATATAGCATGAGTTAACAATTGCAGATTAAGACACTGATAAATATCTATCTTGGAATGTAGAGGCTGTGTACTTGACATGCTGTACATGACATCAGAATTCAGCTTCTGCTTTACAAAGTTGACCGATGTCCTAAATGCAAATTTTGGCTCTTTTGCATATGTTTTGTCTCAATGAGTGAAACTAAGTCAAAGGCTTTTAAGTGTGTTGTGAAAAATTTGATACTTAGGACTGTGATAAACACCACAAATTTCATACCAAAAAAACCCACATGTGTGAGTCGAAATGTTGCATTTCAGTATTGTTTAACTCATAGCTGTTTGATGAATGTCCTGTACCATTTTGATGGGCACTAGACAGGAGAGGATCTTGATCATGACCAAGTTCAATCTCATAAGAATGCATTGTTGAGGTTTTCAGTGTACACATTTAGACCAGAAGTGTTGCCCTATGGGTACTGGTATACTCTACAGTGGCTTTGGGAAGTATTCAGACCCCTTCACTTTCTACAACTTTTACAAACAGGATTTTAAAAGTACTCTCTAAGGATCTTGCTGACTTGCCATAATTGAATCAGCTTAATTCCACATTGTATTAGAGGATTCTTGAAAAGAATGAGGAATAATGTCTCAATAAGAAAGAGCCCAAAATAAATAGCGAGATGCCTAGCTCCCAAAAGAGAGGAGTACATGCAAGATAGTCCTTAAACAAGATACAGTTGAAAAAATACTGTAAAGTACAACAATTCCTCCTAGTCAATGTAAGAGACTGCGACAGTTACATTAAGTTTTCAACCAATGGGTTCAACACCAGCTGTCGAAGTTAATTACCAGGAATAGTGGACCAACAAAATCCTGTATGTAGAGAAATAAATGATTGAGGGTAGATGTACAGCGGAGAATACAGAAAAATAAGCTTTTTATTTTTTTTGCATCACAGACAGGAAATATAAACTTCAACCTGTGTTTTATCCTTTTGTGGTAGGCCTGTTAGAGTATTCCAATGTCTGTAGTCTTGTCAAATGACAGAATTGCATGTATGACTTTATAAAAAGCAGCCCAGATTTATTATGAGATTTGTGCAATGCTCTAAATATCCTTCTTGCTGCCCCAACAAGAAATGTAATACATTTTTACAGATTCGTGATTTTACAAATCAACATAACAATAACCATTGAACTTATTCGACTAAGAATTAAGCATTGATTGAAGTGTTTCTCTTGAATCAAATATAGAGAATGCCTATCACCCAGTCATCAGTGTCTTGAGACATCTCAGGTCATGGCAAAGGCTAGGTTTGAAAAACAAACCACTACTAGGTTAGCATATTGTCCCAATTTTCTTTATTTCTTCTCACTGGTTGCTTTCCTTGATATGGTTTTGTTTGAGTTGGAATATTTATGTTTATCATTTCTGAAAATGAGAGAGAAACATGAATACACAATTTCTTAGTATTTGAGTTTTAAAGTGACATGACATGTTTAGACAAATTCAGCGTGAATGCATAAATGTTCAGAAGAATACCTGCTCATTTTTACTTTACTCCTGCAGCCTAGTCCTCCCTCCCAGTGACTGGTGAAGGTTCCTCTCGTCATCATGTTGCCACAGCTGACACATGACTTCCCATTGCTATAAGGCTGCAGGCACAAATAGCAACAGATTGAGGGATGGAATCTGCCCTACAGAAGTCCCCATAACAACAGGAAATAAGGGAGAGGCGGCATGACAAGCTTTATTCTCCTGACAAATTAAAACAGTCGCCTGCACGTTTTACTCAGTTTTAAGAACAAGATATCAGGTGAAAAGGCTAGATGCACAGATGTCTATACACAAGACAATGTCAATATTTAAAAAGTTTTTCTGAAAAAAACATGAATATTGGCAAACAGACATGTCGCTCTGGAGGTAGGTATCGAATCCGACAGCCGCTTATAAGCAGCCAGTGCTTAAGTATCCTGTTACCCCGACCCATCCCACAGGATTTGAAGCGTTGAAACATTTATTGTTTACGTTTCTTTTCTATTCTTTAACAGGGTAATGACATGCATGACCCGTGACCACCAATTAATCGGGGATGTTAGATGTGATCAAGACGTTGGGGTGTTCCCCAAAGGCCTGATGTCCCACCTGCTCTTTACAACAGTGTCCACAGATCATCCTGGTGGCCAACTCCATGGGGTGGTCCTGGTCAATGTCGTGACAGACATCACATGGATAGGTCCGGCCACAGCATGGGAACCTGAGAGCACAGCCATCATATGTCACCCACAAGAAGACTTCACATTAGCACGTTTAACACAACGTTAAAAGGAACTAGGTGTCTGGGAACCTGAGCCAGCGATGACTCTGTCTGTAATGTTTGCAGGCTCCCTTCTCAGGAAGGGCTTTCCCCAGCTGTATTGCAGGGTCCCTGATGTTCCGCCGATAGCTCAGTGACAAGTTGCTGTGACCTGGACAGTACAGACAACTACAAATTACACACGTCATAGCCAAAACAGATGTTTAACTTAGTTCCATGGTTCATAATTAAAATCCTAAAATAGGCCTTTATTTCTGACCTGTTTTATCTTCACGTGGCTTTATGTACTGGAATCGTGTGCTGTCAACCAGAATGCTTAGTTTGCTGTAGCAATGTTGGCAGTTGAACTCCTTGCTTTGGCCATATGAAAGGTTCTGAAGACAAAATATCATAAAACAAACCAACAATAAACAGTGTTAGATACAAAGTTCAACCAGATAAAAACACATTTGAGCCTAAGATCTCTATAGCCATCTCAGTCACCTGACTAAGACAATAATTGCGAAAGGAAAAGAGGAGTTACAGTTTGAGACCTGCACAGGGCATTCTTGGGAACAGTTAAGGCAGCCCACAACCAATTGACAGTCCTGCAGGACCAGGTCCACAGGGGCAGTGGTACCCAGATCCAGATAGCCCAGGATGTCACTGTAACGGTGCAGCATGCTGGGTCTGAAGGAAGCCCTGATCCCTGCGTTACACTTCTCACATTGGGCAGTACATGGTTTCCTGCTACTTAGAGTCAGCTCTGCGGTCACCTTACACCTGCAAAACACACACGCCCGACACACGTCACCTCACCCAATCCAATAAAAAGCAACAGATTTACCATTTACCACTTCCCCAGGCCAGAAATGATATACGATGTACAATAAGCTACAGTGATTTAAGTGGAGGCCCCATTGTCTGACCTGCTGCACTGCAGACACACAGTGATGTGTGTGGCAACCACAGTGGCCGTTTCCTCTCCCAGCCTTAGGCCCAGCAGTTTCACCTCTGTTCCTCTGCGTGGCTCACTAATCTTAATATTCTCCACCTTCCCCTGGTCCTCCTCCTCATCAGAGCAAGGGTTCCCCAATTCTTCTTCTCCCTCTTCAGTTCTCTCCTGGTCAGTTGCAGTGTTGAGGACAGGGTCAGTTATGTAATCGGTGGCATGGTCTTTGCACACCGTTACTTGGAGCTGCTGGTATGGCACAAACTGAATTCCAGACTTTGCTATCTCCACATCTTTTTTCAGCTGAGAAGAAATGTAAATGCAAAACAAATATTAGACGAACTCTGCCTTCAACTTGCTAAATTGTCTTAAAGGAATAAAAATACAATACTGTGAATTCGGAATCTATCGTGTCTATTGTGAAAAACAGAAGGATATGCAACAGAAATGAAACTGTAGCATATTTTGTCTCCGGTCATCACTGTATATGACAATAGGTTCTCACAGACTGAAAACAAAGCCTGACCTGCCTGGCTCCCTCCGTGAATAGTCTCTCCATGCTGCGATCCAACCACCGAAGGAATGGTCGGAAGAGCAGCTCCACCTTTCCCATCAATTGATTGGTGGCATGCTTGGCCTGCAGCCACTCCAGAGAAGCCTGTTCCACGTACCTACAGTGGGGAGAACAAGTATTTGCAGGTTTTCCTACATACAAAGCATGTAGAGGTCTGTAATTCTTATCATAGGTCATATAATTAGAAAATCATCAAAACGTTGATTTATTTCAGTAATTCCAAGAAGTGAAACTTGCATAATGTATACAGTCATTCCACACAGGCTGATATTTCAAGTGTTCATTCCTTTTAATTTTTATGATTATAACTGACAAGTAATGAAAACCCCCAAATCAGTATCTCAGAAAATTTGAATATTACTTTTAAAAGGTTCTTCAAAGTAAGTCCAATACAAAAAAAATATTTTTAGAAATGTTGGCCAACTGAAAAGTATGAACATCAAATTCAAATTTTCAAATTTATTTTATAAAGCCCTTTTTACATCAGCAGTTGTCACAAAGTGCTTTCACAAAACACCCGGCCTTAAACCCAAGGGAGCAAACAACAATAGTGATGAACTTCAGTGGCTAGGAAAAACTCCCCATGAAAAGTAACATGAAAAGTATGAGCATGTACAGCATTCAATATTTAGTTAGGGCCCTTTTGCCTGAATTACTGCAGCAATGTGGCATGGAGTTGATCAGACTGTGGCACGGTGTTATGTGAGCCCAGGTTGCTCTGACAGTGGCCTTCAGCTCTTCTGCCTTACTGGGTCGGGCGTATCGCATCTTTCTCTTCGCAATACCCCATAGATTTTCTATAGGGTTAAGGTCAGGCGAGTTTGCTGGCCAATTAAGAACAGGGATACCATGATCCTTAAACCAGGTACTGGTAGCTTTGGCACTGTGTTCAGGTGCCAAGTCCTGTTGGAAAATGAAGTGCTCTAAAACTTCCTGGTAGAAGGCTGCATTGACCTTGGACCTCAGAAAACACAGTGGACCATCACCCGCAGATGACATGGCACCCCAAACCATCACTGACTTTGAAAACATTACACTGGACTTCAAGCAACGTGGATTCTGTGCCTCTCCGCTCTTCCTCCAGACTCTGGGACCTTGATTTCCAAAGGAAATGCAAAATTTACTTTCATCAGAAAACATAACTTTGGACCACTCAGCAGCAGTCCACCCCTTTTTGTCTTTAGCCCAAGCGAGACGCTTCTGACGCTGTGTCTTCTTCAAGAGTGGCTTGACACAAGGAATGCGACAGCTGAAACCCATGTCTTGCATACATCTGTGTGTGGTGGTTCTTGAAGCACTGACTCTAGCTGCAGTCCACACTTTGTGAATCTCCCCCACATTTATGAATGGGTTTTGTTTAAGAATCCTCTCCGGGGTGCGGTTATCCCTATTGCTTGTACACTTTTTTTCTACCACATCTTTTCCTTCCCTTCGCCTCTCTATTAATGTGCTTGGACACAGAGCTCTGTGAACAGCCGGCGTCTTTAGCAATGACCTTTTGTGTCTTGCCCACCTTGTGCAAGGTGTCAATGGTCGTCTTTTGGTTGTATAGCCTACAGAGCTAGAGCGGGAGACCATTTAAAGGCCTTTGCAGGTGTTTTGAGTTAATTAGCTGATTAGAGTGTGGCACCGGGTGTCTTCAATATTGAACCTTTTCCAAATATTCAAATTTACTATGGTATATGACCAGGACCTGTATATGGGTTATACAGGGCAGAGTTTGACGTGGAAAACCCATGTGCACTCACTAGTTGAGTCAATAGTCGAAGTGCAATCAAAAGACTATCAATGGAACAGGATGACTCTTCACCGACCCTAAGTGCTTTTTTTACAACTTAAGCAGTCGTGTTTAGTACTTGGTCACATGTCCTGCGCATGCAATGACTGCCTCAAGTCTGCAACCATGGAGATTAACATGGAGATTAGGTATCTTCCCAGGTGACGCTCTGCCAGACTTGTAGCCATTTTCTGTTCCTGCTGGTTTCTGGGAATTTTGTTTTCAGTATGTGAAAGGCACTCCCAGTTGGTTTCAATGTGTCACAAAATGTACATTACTAATGTCACCTGAAGTGCAATCGTTCACTTAGAAAACATTACATCCATAGAGCCTGAATGAACAATTGGTACTTGTATGCTTTTTATAAGAAAATATTCCCCTCCTCACTCTCTCTTCAATGGTTATGCCCTACTGGGACTTTGTATCTAAAACTAACCGACATTTTTTCTAATGCTTCATTGCTACTCAGAATGAGATGAGCTTTACACATTACAGCAAAGATTCAAGCATAAGAATGACTTTTAATAATGGATTATATGTAATATCATTATTATGCATCTCTGCTTTGGATTATTCTTTGTTATGGTTCTGAGAGCAAGTACTTCTTGAACTCTTAGAAATGTTTCCACTTGTGCACCGCCGCTGTTCATTCCAGCAGAATTTGAAACCCTCATGCATTCGCTGCATTCATCGGTTTTCCTACATGGTTTCCCATCTTCTCACCATGTCAACAATACAGACTTTAATACTTTCAGTAAATGTTGCATATCAAATCATGTAGATGAGGATCAAAACTCTACGGTCAACACCAAGTAACAGTCCTCATCCACATCACAATTACTTGATCATACTGCCCTATACAGACATGCTATGCATACAAAGAAAAATCAAACAAAACCATATTCATAAATCATTTACTGCCAAGCACTTCATTTTAATTACCTGTCTAAGTTGTCACTGATATTTAACCAATCTGTGACATGTACTCAAAAGTGTAAATAAAATACATTTTTGCTCACCTTCCCATAATGGATGGTAAATCCTGGTCCAATGGTACATCTATTGTAAATACCTATTGGGCAGACAAATCAACCGTAAGTCTGACTCTTGAGTCAGGTTTCACAGACACAGATTGAGCTTAGTCTTGGAAGACATAAATCAAACTGAATGCAAATGTAGTGTATTTTTTTGGTCCAGGACTACACATTATGTATATCTGTGAAACTGGCCCTATAGTAGATGTAAAACAATTCTATCAGACAGATGTGATTTGTGCGTCAACGTAGTGTTTTACCTCTTGGGGGTATGTTTCCGGAAAGCTCACCAATATGTCGATTTCTTTCAGGTCAAAAGGCTGTGAAACAGTATAAGATGTGGCTCAGAAGAGTATGCACAATAGCAAAATGATGCATTTATAGGATGTTCATAAAACGACCTTAAAACAAAATGGTATAAGACATTGGCCATGTATTTGAGGACTGGAAGAATGTGTTTACCCAGTCTGGATCAGTGGGCTGAACAGTAACTCGGTAGAAGGTGACTTTGCCGTCGCTCCGTTCCTGCACAATCAGCTGTTCTTTGGGAAACCGCTTAATCAGCTGATTGATCTCAGTATCCCGTAGCTGTTTTGCAACACTGTCCGTCAGGTCACTCAGCTTGATCACCTGAAAAGCACTGGGAGGGGGGGTAGGGAGTACCCTGGCCTTGGGACTTCCTCTGTCATCCACAGGCTGCTCGTCAACTTGGGGGAACTGGGGTGGATGCCAGTAGCGACATCTATCCTCCATGGTGCAGCAACCAGAGAGAAAGTAGCGACAAGGTCGGCAGTTGGTGGCTCTCCCACCTCTGGTTGGAGCAGTCCTTGGTTTGGATGGCAGCCTCTGGCCTACACCTCCAGGGTGGTCAACCACAGGTTGCTGCTCCGGGAGCCCAGGCTGACTCGAAGGACCGGTCTGTTCCTGGTACTCCTGCTCAGACTGTCTGTTTGTCCTGATCTCAGTCTTCTCCTGGGTGGCAGCATCAGATCTTTGATGGAGGAAATGGCACTTCCTACCGAAGTTGCAGTGACGCCCCTGTGAGTAGAATCTGCATAGCAGTACCCGAGGGCCACCGACGGCTGGTCCAGTCTCATTCCTGACCTCTTCTTCATTTTGACACAAAGCACCAGAATTGCGATGGTTCTCTGGTGATAACTGCGAAGAGGATTTCTTAAATGACTAATCATCGCAATCCATGTGCAGCATCAACCCACAAATTATCACACAGCATGGACAGTTTGATTCTGAGGAGCATGATGTCAAGATGTTTACATTGATTTTAATGCCAAACAACTGTAGGCCACCTGCTTCCACCCTGCATTTTTTGTTCACGTCTCTGTAACAAAAATATTGGAATATTGTGCAATCCAGTGCTATTGTACAGCTCAAGTTGCCTGTTTTTTATCCACCTTCTCAAAAAGACTGCAAAAGCATACAACGGAACTTCATTTGTGGAATGAAGTTATCTGCACATCTATGTGAAGACCCTTTCAAAATCACCCTCACAAAATCCCGTGCTTGGTCCGTCCCCAGAAACAGGCTTGGATGTGCTGCATCAAGTAAGGAAATCTGAACCTTTTCTTCGCCTCCCAGCCCCTAGTGAAAGGAAGTTCGACTCACTTCACTGATCCGGATCTTTTCGAATCGTTCAGTAAAAAGAACGCATCTATCAACTCATTTCGTTCATTTGTGTCAGCCCACTCACCCTCAAATCACCGTCCAAAAGTCGGGCTACACTTGTTATAAAGATGGGAATAGAAAGCAAATGTAGTCCCGCTGTTAATGCTAACTATGAGTAAATGCTACAACATATCATGATTTACAAACATTAACAAACCCTTTTTCGTTATGTGTATAATTAGAAGATTTAAATAAACTTATGCCTACAGGTCAGGGGGCATTCATTAATATACAAAAAATGCACAAGTGCAACTCATTGTCCAGAGTCAAAATCAAAGAGCAAAAAACAAGGTTCAATTTAGATCAAGATATTATTACAAATTAGTAATAAGTTCATTTTAAACGTAATGACATTAAACCAATAATTACAACTTATTAAATGTACTAATATTACTATTAAAATCTATCACATAATAATAGACATGCACATAACTGTCACGATATCGAATGGAGTCAAGACAACTGAACTGAGGATATTTCATAAATGAAACATAACGGACAGGGACGAAACAAATAGTCTACTTAATAAAAGGACTAGGACAGAAAAAAACTAAAACATGGAACCAAACAGAACTACGTGACATTAGGGTATAATAAAAACCGACAGGATACAATGCGGAAACAGTAATTAAATTATTATTATTGAACCTTGAACCTGATACGGAGATACTGGGAGTTCATAAAGATTTAAATAATTTTATTTTCTCGTTAGTTGTTCGCCTTCCATCGATGCTTAGGGTGATCCGATGTGCCGAAAGATACATGGATCATCGTTCATCTCGTTAAGATCGGAAGATCCTACTGAGATGAATCATAATTCACAAAAAATACGATTCGTTCACAAACAACCCATTAATACCAGCCCCACAGATCCCACGCATCTCACGACAAGCCACTAGCCTATGAAGGGTGGAGTCTGCCATAAAGATCTAGATAAGCGACCTACCGTCAACCTGTTCTCATTTAACATCGCCATGAGTGAATAGCGGTTCATCAATCGGCATTTTTGTCCCAGGCTCTGTTCTTGTGAACTCGTTTGACGTCATCTTTCAGGGCACAAGTCGCAAGTTACCAAGAACGCCTAAAATGCCCGGATGTGTACTTGATCCGACTCTTATCGAGTTCATGGGTTGTTGACTTTTTCCGCGACAACGCATCTGACATCCCAGAATTAATGCCAGGAAAATCTGTAGAACTGTAATACGTTTTAGCTTTTCTTATTTCAATTAAAATGTACCTGTAAATCAGCATCTAAAAAGCAATATGACAATAAATGGGCATTGTAGTCGCTGAATATTTTAATTAAAAAACAGCACATTTATAAATTTGATCCGACTTTTCGATCAGGTAGCTAACGGTATTCAGAGCAATGGAGGCAAGTTAAGGTTAGCTAAGTTAAGTCATTACACTGCCAGTTGAGGGACAGCTTTTTAAGAATAGCAGATTTTCACTTAAAAAAAATTCGTATACAAATGTTATATCATATCATAACTATAGTCTCAATACAACCTTCTGTCTCATCTTTACATGTATATTTTATTCAGGGACTATTGAGGAGGTTACAGCCCTCAGAGTGGAGGGGTATTGCGCAATAGCAAAGTATACATGCATCTCAATCTATATAGGCGCATTCTCTGTCCTCACGTTCTTGCAAGACCATTCTTGCAAGAACGCTTGGCAAGAACGTTCTCCTCAAGGACATATTGTAAGCGTACTTGGAATTGATAAACAGCCAATCTCTTTGGTCTAACATCGTCAGTGATTCTCTTTGGCTTTATGTTGCCGTGAGTGAATTTGTTCGGCTTTAGTAGGTTACAACTTTTGGTTGTTCATTGCATACTGCACTTGTTATCTACACAATTTGAAGGTTGGGCTACATCAACATACAAATTCTGTAATTCCTATAAGAATAACAAACCCTTTTCTAACGCTCCTATATTGAGCACTGTAAATTAGAGACCGTAAGTCCAGATATTGAAACTCCAACTTATGGTCCATCCACCACAACCCAGACATCCCTCTGGACCACAATCAGCCATTATTGGGCAGGTGTAATTTACATGTCCTTTTTATACATTGTATACAGGTGCATCTAATAAAAATAGAACATTGGTTCTTCCTACCACCATTCAACTAGAATAACTACTAGTAAGAGGAGAGTTCCTGTCCCACATATCTCTTGGAGCCAAGACAGCCCTTTTCAGTCGGTAAAGGGAGAGTTTGCATGGCCATGAAGGCCTGGGGTCACCATTCGAGCCATGTTTGACAGTATATCACTGCATATCCCCCCTCCCCATGTGGAAACAACCTCCTACAGTTTCTGCTTGTTCTTGGTGCAGGTCAGGTGATTGACAGGTGATTTTTATTAAACAGTCTCTTTGCCTGTGCCATAACACTTCCTCCACCATGCTTCACAGAAGAGTTCATTTGCATTTTTTATTTAACCAGATAGGTCGATTGAAAACAGATTCTCATTTGCAACCGCGACTTGGCCAAGACAAAGCGAAAACGCGAATCTAAAATGTTTCGTCAGTAGTTGCGTTCAGAATGTGCAGAAGATACTGATTGTACGTTTTGCGTGAAAGAAATCATAGTATGATCATTCTGAGACCTGCCCTGTTTATAGCGTAGTCTTGTAGAGGTTTACGCATAGCCTACTAAATAAAAACCTCGATACCAATTTGGATGTTTTAGTTTCCTGAACTTCTCTCACAATGTAGATTAATGAAAGATTTTCAGTAAATAAGCGTTTAACGCGAAACGTACAGTGTGCTCTGGTGCCTTTAAAATGCATTCAATGTTCAAATTTTATTAATTTCATTTCGGGCAATTCATAAAACACACTAAATAGCTACCGATCTAGAAAATAATTTCACAATCCTGTACCTGTGCAATATTTCAATAATATAAGAGCGAATTATCCAGTCAAGGCACTTTTCTGCGAATTGTTACGTTCAACGAACCAGGAATCGAATCCTGCACTAACACATTTGGATGACGTCTCGCAGTTTATTAATATGATAAGATCAAAAGATGACACTCCAGCCAAAGTTCACTTCGAATTGTTATTGTGCCAGGGTTTTACATACTGTGTACAATAGCCTTGGAACGAGATTAAACTAGTGCAATCCTGAAAAAGACTCAAATTGTAATGTAAACAAGGCATAGGTAAATAAATGGTATGGTTACCCTACATCACGACCGTTACACAAGTTTTGAAAAGGAAACTACAGTACCGTATCGGTGTTTCCCGAAGAACAGTCCATGGGGATATTCTAGAGATGTTCGAATCTATGTGCTGAAATATGACCTTTATTTTGAGGCATTCTTTGGATCGTATCAAGAAGTGTGAAAGTCCAATGGCTGACCAATTTCTGCTTTTCTCTGGCAATGGCGTATGCAGTGAATTTATCGCCCTCTTCTGCTATGGAGTGAACATTACTGGATACAGTAGGAGTAATAAATTCAACATGTACTCTGAACATTTGAATAATCCAACATATTAAACGGCTTCTGAAATATCTGCAATCCGATTTAAATCGGGTCGAAGCCATTGAGAATTCTCGATTAACTTAATCTAAACTCTTGTGGAAATGAAAGTGAGTGTAGTTTGGAATACTTACTCTTGTGTTGTACACATCCTAATAAATATATATATGGTTGGTAAACATTAAACACCTGACTGCTGTATAGAGAATTAAAGAGTTATAGTAAGAGTGTTACTTTATAATTTATATTAGTGTATACCAGGCATTGAGGGGTAGGAGCTGTCTTCATAAGTCGCCGAACCTATCTTACACCAAATTCAACTTTTTTATTTATTCATTTTAAACATTATGTACAAGGGAATAAACCATATGCATCCAAATTTAGCAATGTAGCATGGATAGTAAATGCCTTTTCAGACCCATGAAATTACTCCAGGCCAAATGCACTCGCAGGGACTACTTGAGGTGTGCTCTTTATTGTTTTTACTTTTCATACTGTGTTTCTTTTTACCCATACTGGTATGTGATATCGTAATGGACAGATGGCCATGGATCCAGCAGCCCACTCGGCTTTCTTCCGACTTCACATCAAACTGCTTCCTCAAGCAGAATGATTTCGCCGGCACACATAAACTTAAGGAAAACATTTCCCTGTTAACAAAGAAGATTGAGCTTTTTATGAGGAATAAAAGAATCTTGTTTTGCACTCTGCATTATTGAGTTAAATAGGATCAATGCAGTAGGGCATAGACCACTTGCTATCCATTATCATTGTTATTAAACCAAACCTTTACCAGAGCACAAACGATTGAGCCTATAATAGTGAATTTGACTTACAAAATATTTTGTAATATCTAAAAAATTATGTCAGCACAAAATAAAATGTTTACAGCACAAACCAACATTCTGAGGTTACTTAAAGTGCTCTAGATTCACTTTTATGGCAGTAAAAGTTTTGGCTTTGCGACTGTCTTAACGATACAGTCGCAGAACTAATGACAGAGCTATAGCAGAAAGAAAGTAAAGCCAATGCACTACCCAGTTGAACTGTAGGTTATGTATCAACAATTGTAGTAGTACAAACAAAACTTTTATTGGCAAAAACCTGCCTAAAGGGAGCACAAACGATTGAGTCTATTTTGAGTCAATTTGGGGCAGGTGGGGGGGCTAGTGTTGACACCACCTACTATTAAATGTCTAATATATAAAACACTAAAGCAGCCCAAACAATACTTCTAAGGGCACAAACTGTCAAAAACGATGTAGAAACAAACCAGTGATGCCGAAGGGAGGGACAACCGGTAATGTTGTCCCGGGCCCTGGGGGGGGGGCCCATTTGAATATAATTATTTATTAGTCAGTCAATCTTGGTATTTAGTACTATCGAGAAACATTCAATTTAGTGCAACAATAGCTAGCTAAGTAAAGATGGCAACAAAATCGCCAAATAAAACCTGATCGAAATATATGGATATATGTTGCGTTTGTGGTGAACATATCAGTCTTTGAGAAACAAACACAACCTTTTCCTAGGGAAATCATTGTTATTGCAACTGGACTACACACTTGCTTTAGAAGGTATAGGATAGTGCTGAATGATGGGTTTTCTAAAGCGTTATGTGGCTCCTGTCACAATCTTCTGCTAAAATATGAAAGTGTGGATGAGGTAGAAAGAAGTAGCGTTTTTTCAGGGAAAAGCTAATTGTAACGTAACCAAAAAATGTTTGCCTAACGAACAAGCAGACAGTCCCAATATCATTGACTGGCCCATTTGCACTTTCAATAAAGCGCAGACTGTTGGCCATGCCTGATAAAATAAACTTTTATGATAGCCTGTAAGAAGGCCAGACAAAACACCTATTTCTTTCAGAACAGCATTTAAGCAGAGCCAAAACATAAAATGTTTCCTCCAATTTTGCTTATTTTGGGAAATGTTGATAGGTAGGTTTCCAGACCTCCAAAAAGGCCAGACAAGATTACAGCTGAGATGATCACAAGTCTCTGAACTACATTCCAAGTGAACTCTCAAGCCTTTGAGTCTTTGAGCAAGTTTCTCATGGTTATATTGATTATTGCATCACGTGCAGCGTTCCGTCCAGGCTGCTTAGAACACTGCATAGCTATATATGCAATATATAAGGAATTCTAAGCTTGTAATTGTAATGGTCCCAGCCTTCTGGGGCCGTCCCGTTTCATGTTTTCTGTATGTCCGTGATTTGTCATGTCCTTGTTTGGTCTTTCCTGTTCTTGTTTCAGTTAATCAGTTTATTCCTTTCACCTGTGTTTTGCCCCCACCTGTTTCTGTTCTCCTTGTTAGTCTGTGTATTTTAGTTTGGTCCTCCCTGTCCTGGTCGGTCATTATTTGCTGTCTTAGGTTCCACGTTCGCTATTTTGATATTTATATGTAGTCCTAGTTTTCAGCTTGTTCTGTTTTTGTAGTACACGCCACTCTGTTTTATTTTACCGTTTTCTATATTAAAAGTTTTTCCCTGGACCTCTGCGCTTGCCTCCTTTTCTCTGGACTCCCTCGCACTCCCTGACAGTAATATGTTGTTATGAGTCCTTTATCTATCAGCAGACAGTGTCAGCTTCGATTAGTTTGGTATATAATTAGTGTGAACAGGCTATAATTTGTGAAATGTAACCTGTTTGCAGCCAACATTAATTATTAACGTGGTGGCAGCCTGGGGGACGTACATTATTACGTCAATCGACTACCACAAGTTTGGCAACCTAACAAACTCTTATCTTTTCATAACATCAAACAAGCAACAGTCGGAGATAACCTTCCGTAAATCGTAGCTAAAAAAATAAGCCAGAGGTAGATGGCCCATACTGAGCTAAACATGTTTGCTAAACTATGAGGGTTCGTTTTCAAGTGCCAGATTAAATTAGATATGGTTGAGCCAGAATCCTTTATCGTGATACCACATATTTTGAATTCAGCTCTTCTTCTGTTTGGCCCTTGTTGTATGTTGAATTTCAGATTTAATTTCCTGGTATTCACATCTAGATGTGTTAAAAAACTCAGTACAGACCACCCTTTGTTTGAACCCACCCATTATTCAAGTGAGCCAAACTATTGGAACATGTGACTGACCAATGTTTCTTGTTGCCCAGGTGTTGCCTTTTAGGTTGATTGTTCAAACATTAAAAAGCTCTGCATTACTAGTCTAAGTTTCCATTCTTGGTTTTAACCTATAAAGACTGCATTTCTTGTTAAAGAGTATAAACCAACATGAAGACCAGAGAGCTGTCTATGGGAGAAAAGCAAGCCATTGTCAAGCTAAGAAAAGAAGGAAAATCGACCAGAGCCATTGGGCAAACATTGGGCATAGCAAGAAACTACTGGTGTACTGAGCAACAGAAGTCAAACAGGTTGGCCAAGGAAAACAACAGTAGTTGATGACAGAAATCTTGTGAGAGCTGTGAAGAAAACACCCAAAACATCAGTAAGTGACATCACCAACGACTTCCACAGTGCAGGGGCAAAGGTTACACAATCCACTGTTCGAAGAAGACTCAGAGGGCAAAAATATAGAGGCCACACCACAAGATGCAAACTCATCAGCAGTAAGAATCGGAAGGCCAGATTGATATTTGCGAAGAAGTACAGAGATGAGCCGCAAACGTTCTGGAACACAATCTCATGGACTGATGAGACCAAGATGAATCTCTACCAAGGTGGTGGAAAGGCCAAAGTGTGGAGAAAGAAAGGAACTGCTTATGATCCGAAGCATACAAGCTCATCTGTGAAGCATGGTGGAGGTAATGTCATGGCTTGGGAGTGCATCGCTGCTTCTGGAACAGGCTAATTAATATTTATTGATAATGTAACTGATGATGGTAGCGACAGAATGAATTCAGAAGTGTACAGAAACATTTTGTCAGCCAATTTACAGAGAATTGCATTAAAACTAATCGGGAGGAAGTTTATCATGCAACAGGACAATGATCCAAAGCACACTGCCAACAAAACAAAGGACTTCATCAGGGTAAAAAAGTGGAAGGTTTTAGACAGGTCAAGTCAATCACCTGACCTGAACCCAATAGAGCCTTGCATTTCACCTCTTTAAGAGGAAACTGAATGGAGAAACACTCCGAATCAAACAATAATTGAAAATAGCTGGGCTAAAAGCCTGGAATAGCATCACAAATGAAGAATGCAACAGTTTGGTGATGTCGATGGGTCGCAGGCTTGAGGCAGTTATTGCAAGCAAAGGTTATGCCACCAAATATGTTATTTACTTTAAGATTATTTGTTCCTTTACTTTTGCTTACCTAAAATAGCTGTGGTCTAATACAAACGGTGATATGTCCTAAGTTGTTTATCACATCTAGATATGAATACCAGGAAATACTCATCTTTTGATCTTCAACCCAAATTTCTTCAGTGATCAACAAAAACAAAGGAATTTGCCTTGCTGTTCCAATAATTTTGGAGGGGACTGTACATTACGTATGGAAGGGGAATAACTTTCAGCTCATCATTTAGCTAAAAATAAAGATTGTTCATGAGCCCCGCATCTCAACTTTTGAGGAAAAGTCTCAAGTCATGTCTGAAGTCACTGTGTGTCACTCGAGTCTGAGTCCCAAACTTGAGTCCCCATCTCTGGATTAGGCTATTGGTAGTGGAATCAGTGGTGGTTCTTGCTCGTATGGCTCACTGTTAGAACCCTACCTTAAGTCCGCCCCCACGTAAATCAAAAAATATATATAAAAGTAAAACTCATAAATATCAAAAACAAGTAACAAAGTGACATATAGAAACAAATTGTGATATATACATAGAAAAAAAAGGAGGATCACATGATTACACTATTACCCTATTGCAAAAAATATATATACAAATAAAACTAAAATGCAAAAAGCATAGACAGCACCTTGTCATGGCCAGTTCCTGAAGGTGCTCCAAAATCTTTCAGATGTGCCTCAGTTCATCAAACTTTCAGAATAGAAACCAAATGAACCATACAATGTCATATATCAACGAGTCAATACATCACAAAATATACAAAATATCAGCACAATATAGATGTATTTTATGTTAGCTTACAGCATTGAAAATTCCCCTTACCGAGCACAGGATCTAGTCAATATACGCTTATTATGTCACCTCAAAGAAAGTCAATATTGTGCTAGTTAGGTTGAAGTCGTTTTGCTGCAGGCTACACACGTCATCATGATAAAACTGTATTTAATTATATACAATGTTATGTAAGCCAGTTGGACAGAAAACTGAATATTGTCTCCCTATGTGTAATTGTGTAGCAAGCAACGTAGCCCTGCAAACATTAGTGTTATCATAGCCTATTTCATTACATGCATAATGTTATTCTCATTAAGAGATGACATAGCTGCATACGTTTATCTTTTGGGCATTTCTCCTCTTTTTTCCTCTTTTTACAAAATGGCTTAGACCTTTTCTTAGCCATTTATGATAATTTGGCACTCAAGCATCAATACATCACCCATCCCCCAACACTGTCAACCAAGAGTCAAGTCTAAACCAATTCACCTTGGTGGTGTACAGACTTGTTTTATATTATTCCTAATGATTTTGCACAAACCAGAAAAAAACTGTGTGCAAAACTATATATTCACAGTATTATGAATAAATTGTAGTTGATTTGGAAGCATTTGTTAAAGATACTGATTTTATTTATTGCATTAGTATTGTACATAGAGGTACGCTCTTTGATAGATTCCGCCGCTCCTCAGGCTTCCAGTGGGGAGACCTGAGGTTATCCTGAGGCGACCTTCCCAGGCATTAATCTGCATAGCTAACTGACTGGAATCAGAGCAACTACTCTGACAAGGTTAATTGACCCAAAGTCTCAAATGGTGACATGGTATAATTTATGTGATATGCAAATGAGCAATAGAAAACCAATCACGCAAATGTCACCATTCCGATTTTGTTTCGAAATGCTCGCCCCAGGTAAGATGCTGCCTTGGGCTGCTGCCCATGTCGACCCCACCAAAATCTGCTGCCGAGTGGAATACATTTTGTTGGTATAAAAGTTCAGTGTTTGTTGCCTAATTCATTAGTGGGTGAGTGGATAAATAAAGGGTGTGTAGTCAAAAACATGCTCTTTCAAACCTTATTTGTTTACAAAAAGTAAAGACATACTGATAGACCTCCAGCGCGAGCGGTGTCTACGTAGGGTGAGAGGCATCATCAGAGACCCTTCATACCCATGCCACAAACGGTCTGCCCTCCTACCAGCAGGAAGGCAGTACAGGCAGTACATGTTTCCACACCAGCAGGCTCAGGAAGTTTCTTTCCAGCTACTGTAACCCTGCTGAACACTGTACGCAACACTAATCATACCCACCCGCCCACCGCTTAGTACTCCCTCTCGGGTACCTTGTTGTCCTACTCTTCTTGCACTATTCACTGTTACTACAGGACTCTGACATTGCTTTGCAAAGTCTGAAATGGATATTACTCAGTTGTTACATGTACGTGTCTGGCTTGGGAATCTCATTGCTGCCATCCCTGCATTTCAGTTGCACATGCCACCTTGCACTTTCAATTTGACTTCATTGCACATGTAGAATTGCCATTTGTACTTGCCATTTGCTATACTGTACATGTATGTATCCCACTTAATAATATACATTGTTCTTAATTGTTTCACTTGTAAAAAATTTTCATTGTGCTAGTTGCATTTCTGGTTTGATGCTAACTGCATTTTATTGTATGGTACTTGTACTTGTTCAATTACAATAAAGTTACATCTAATCTAATCTGATTGAAAATTGGTTGTTACTGGTACATGTTTAGATTTTGTATAACACACTTTGGCAGTTTACAATAAATATTTGCATTGCTGCTCGTGTGAGATAATAAACATGAATGTAAATAATAATATAACAAATTTCAATATGTATTTCAAACTGTGAAACTTGTGAAAGTGCTGTCCAGTCCGAATTTACTGCTTTGTGAGGAATGACCTCATGGAGTTTGTGTAATAGACCTGCATGAAAATCAATGAAATGATAGAGTTTACAAATGTAATACATTAAAGTTGGATCAATTTTTATTTGTTTTACTCCACAATTACCCAGAGTAATTTATAATTTATGTAACGTCTGCTCCGCGTGGTACAGCGACTCCCCGTCCTCTCTGGCATTCCACCTCGCCGGTTTACTATACCACTGACTGGAGAGTGATGGCAGAAGCGCATCCGAGGACGCACCAGTTTCCAATCACTGCTTAGTTGTGCTTATACGGCTCAGTAAAAAAATATTTCCTTTCCCAAAAACTTGGTGATTAGCAGAAGGGTTACAATTAAGAGACCACTGTAAATTGAAGGCTTCTGTTCCCCACTCAAAAGCTTGAAAAGGTTTAGTGGTCTCTTAATTTTTTATGGAGCTGTATTATGTTTTTCACCTTCCGCACCTCACGGTAGGCAAACATGACAAACAATATTCCGCACTGTCGTTATATGTTGATCCCGAAAATATATTGAGTTAAATTGTTATAGCGCTTTTTGTTTTCTCTCCTTTTTGCCTCACATTTATGCACTTGTCACAAACTAAGACAGTTTACCTACCTATTTACCACTACATTGTTGTTAACCTCTTCATTTATATGTAGCACATCACATTGTGATACCAACTCTATTCTCCCTGAATGAAGGACTTAGTAGACTGTCAGCATGTGCCATGCTTACACCTCTCATACTGTCACGTCCCCGCCTCCTCAAGCGCGCAGCAGAGGGCGTCCGCGCTCCAGAAACCCAGCGCGCTCCTAGCGCACCTGTCACCAATCACCCACTCACACACCTGTCCCCAGTCACCTAATCACCAACCATTCAATTACAGCTCCCTGCCATCTCACCCCTGCCAGATCAATGGTTCATGTTCTCATGCCATATCTCGCGTTTTCCAGTTCCTCGTTTTGCCTTTCCGTGTTCCGATCTTTTGCCCGTTTCCGACCAGTCTGCCCGAGCCCTACCTGTACCTCTGATCCTCGCCGTTGCTCCGACTTTTCGCCTGCCCCTGACTACTCTGCCCAGCCCTTGTCTGTACCTCTGCCGTCAGCACGTTCACCGACCCCTCGCCTGTCCCCGACTACTCTGCCTGCCGCTCGTCTGTACCTTCGTCGCCGGTACGTGAG